>PVKA01034319.1:0-23569 GCA_004027165.1 Ctenomys sociabilis
AATATACTTATAGCTGCAGAGACCATAATAGGTAGAGGACTTTACTTTGGTTTTTTGTTTTGTGGTGTTAAAGGAAAGAGATTTTAATTATAAATAATTCCAGTGAATTGTTCTGAAATTCTGGTTTGTACACCATCCTGAAGAAAAAGGCAGAATTTTTGGAAGGGGAAAAAGTTATTAAAAAGTTAAATTGTAAAAAAAAAAAAAAAAAAAAAACAAATTGGAGGGGCTCACCAGCGCTACCCAGAAGATCCAAGCGAGCTGCTATTGCGAGCTGCAGAACCTATGTGCTTCCCGGGACGACTAGAACTGTGCAAGCTCAATGCATGAGTTCTCTGCCAAGGACATTAACGGGCACATGATCAGCCTGGACAAATACAAGGGCTTTGTGTGCATTGTCACCAATGTGGCCTCACAATGAGGCAAGACCAAAATAAACTGCACTCAGCTTGTCGACCTGCACGCAAGATATGCTGAGTGTGGTCTGCACATTCTCACCTTCCCATCAACTAGTTAGGGAAGCAGGAGCCAGGGACTAATGAGGAGATCAAGCACTTTGCCGCTGGCTACAATGTCAAGTTTGATATGTTCAGTAAGATCTGTGTGAATGGGGATGATGCCCACCCACTGTGGAAGTGGATGAAAGTTCAGCCCAAGGGGAAGGGAATGCTGGGAAATGCCATCAAATGAAACTTCACCAAGTATCTCAGCGACAAGAATGTCTGTGTGGTAAAGCAGTATGGCCCCATGGAGGAGCCCCTGAGGATAGGGAAGGACCTGACCTGCTACCTGTAGCCTCACAATTGAGCCCCGCTGAGCCCCCGCCTGCCCTGAACCTTCTACCTAGCATCAAGACGGGCCTGCCTGCAAACCAGCGTGCTGCTGGGGCAGACCTGATGACGCATGCATGGCTGGAGGAGGGACCGGCCATGGCCCTGGCTCAGCACCCGCTCTTACTGCCTTGTGGAAATAAAACATAGAAGCAGGAGGGAAATTGGCTATCGGCATACTATAATAATCAAGAATGCATCACCCTTACCATAGAAAAAAGATTTTTCTTTAAAGTAATGATAAACACTATGACAAACTGAACATTGACATATAGTAAATATCTACTAAATGCAACAACTATGCCTCCACTAACAATAGAAAATAATTCAGCAGTGACAGCATAGAGGTAATTATTTTAAGATCAATAATGCTTAACAGTTACACTAGTAAAGATGGAAGGAATGGGGGATGGGAGAATCAAAACAGTAAAAACTGAAAATTAAGCAGTGGAAGATGAGATGAGAAAGAAAAAAATCATAAGGGATTCTATTAAGGAAAAAATGGGGCTGAGAGTGGTGGCGCATGCCTGTAATCCCAGCACTCGGGAGGCTGAGACAGGTGGATTGTTGCGAGTTCAAGACCAGCCTGAGCTACAAAGTGAGCTCGAGGCCAGCCTGAACTGCATAGTGAGACCCTGTCTCAAAAAAGAGACAAAAAAAAGGAAAAAATGGAAATTAATAGAATTAGATTAAAAACAGCAGAAAAGGGCCAGCAAGATAGCTCAGTAGACTAAGTGCCTTCTTAGGCAAGTGCAGGGACTGGAGTTCAATCCAGTTAAAATACAAATAAATAAATTTTAAATAAAAAAATAAACAGTTAGTTCTTTTGGAGGGACTGTGTCATCTTGTACCTTCATGCTTGTTACATCTCTGTTATTTATGTACCTGGAGGATCAGTTACCTCTATTAATTTTATAGGTTGACTTTCATATTAGAAGACATTCTCTTGACAATGCTTTATGAGGTGCTGGATGAATAGGTTGCATTGATTTTGGTTTCAGATGGGTGTTTTATTGTTTTCTGGTGCTGGGAATTAAACCCAGGGCATTGCCAGATAAATGTTATTTTAGTAGCATCTGTGTAGCTTCTTCAGCTATGATCAATGTCAGGTGTCTGTCATCTTTAGATGTTTCAGTGGCTTGGGCTGTAGGGGTTGTGGGGATTTATCACCAGCTAGAATGCAAATTTCTTAGGCAGGACAAGTTTGCTGCAGCTATGGGATTGGTCTGTTGGGTTTCATGTATGTAGTACCATCACTGTCCATAGTTCTCACAGGGCCAGAATGGGTGGAGTCACCTACCTACTGTCAGGGGTTCTGCAAACTGGTTTTCTGCAAATAAGCTTCCTGTCTCCTTGGGGCAGCAGGAGAATGGGCAAGACTGACTCGCTGTTTAGCAGGAAAGTTAGTGGGCTGAGCTGCTTCCTTGGGTATATAGTAGTTTATATACTTTCGAATATCCTGCATTTTTCCATAGGAAAAGGTATGATGCATATTAAGCAATCATTGTCAGTTTTTTTCTGGAGTTAATTATTTCTATCAGTGATATATGTATTACAAACAAGGTAAAATATATATATAATTTGTATTCATCCCTTAGCTACCCAGAAAAAACGTGTAAGAAAGTTTGTTATGATGCTTCAGGTGCATTTAACAACAAACTTTAACTTAGTTGGCTGTAATCATAGGGGAACCAGGACTGACTGATAAAGTGTTTACCAAACATGAGTGAGGCTCTGGGTTTGATACCCAGCACAACTGCAAACAAACAGACAAACAAAAAAAAACCCTGAAACCCATAAAGAAACACTATTTCTGATAATGAACTCAGGCCAATCCAGGGTTGATTTATTCGGTGGCTAAGAACTTTGCCAGCTCTATTCTCAGGGTTGAAAAAGGCTGTTGTGGGCTGGGGAGATGGCTCAGTGGAATAAGCGCTTCCCTGGCAAGCGCAAGGACCTGAGTTCAATCCCCGGTTCCACCAAAAAAAAAAAAAAAAAAAAAAAGCTTCCCTGAAAAAGGTTATTACATCCTCAGGCCTCACCTCTGAGCCCTGTGATGTTCAAGGGCAGAAAGGGACTGCATAACTCTTTGTTAACTAGAGAAACACAAGATCATTGGCAAATTTCTACTCCCATCTATTTATCCAAATTAGCACACATTCAACTGATCCCAGGCAAGGTTGAGTACCACCTAAGTGCCTTACATCAGTTGCAGTCCCCTTCCAGGTCTGGTGACAGCCTTAGGCAGGAAGATGGAACCTCCTCAAAAGTGGGGCTCTGCTAATACAAGAAAAGGAAGAAGTAACATATGGAGAAGCCCCAATGATATCTCTAAAGACAGAGAGAAAAAAAAAAAAAGGGAGAAAAAGAGGAGGAAAAGACAGAGGGACAGAGAGACAGTCACAGAAAAATGAGAGATGGACAGACTGTATCCTCCCAAGCTCTTGAATGCAGTGTCATAAATGTATTCTGGGGAGGACATTGAAACATCATGCACTGCCTATAGAGCCTTAAGAGAAACAAGTTCATGAAGAGATTAGTAGGTGCTTACTTTTTATGTTTGACTACATAAACCTTTATTTTAGAGGTAATAATTTAACCTCATGAAGCATATCAATACCTGTTCAAATAATTAGTATAAACTCTGTTCTAAGAAAAGCCCATTCTCTCTGTGTTGTGTTGTCACAGAACACCTCGGAAAACTGTTGCTAAATTTGATCTCAAGACAAATAAGCAAAGATAGAGCTCTGTGGACTATGTAAATTTACTTAAGCATTCACTTAAGGTATCAAGAAATGAAGCCAAAGCAGGAGTATTGCAAGTTTAGAGCCAGCCAGGACAATTTAGCAAATCTTGTCTCAAAAAATTAAAAATGTTGGGGGTGTAATTCAGTTGTAGAGCACTTGGCTAGCATGCATGAGGCCTCAGGTTCTACTTTCATTACTGAAGGGAAAAACAAAACAAAATAAAAAACAGAACAAATTAAAAAAAAAAAGATATTGTTTGCAGCAAGTGGAATTTCATTAAAATCCTTTGTAAGTCACTTTTGAAGTTTTTTCATGAGTTTTTTAAATATCTGAAGTAATGAAAAAAAATAGCTCACGGGTTGGCACCAAGCTTCTTTAGACAGGTTGAGCGAGTTCCTCCAACATACACCCCTTTTGAACTAAGCACATAAAACAGTTAAAACTAACCACAAAGACTATAGCTTATTTAGTACATGCACTCAAGATGAAACAAAGGAAGTAGTCTCAGGAAGTCAGCTGAAGATAGCTCAAATTCTGTAGCCTTGCTATGTGATATTTTTTTTTCCTTTGAGCATATGTTTTTGGTTACCATGACAACTAGAAACTGCAGGGAGAGAAGATTGTTTAGACTGCTGGACTAGGAATAGGAGGAAGATTTAGAACAGGTGCAGAAGTCTGGAATGGCTGGTGTGGAAGCAATAATAGCTAGGGGCTGTGTGGATTTATCTATGCTGAGCATTTCATGTTATTTTGTAGAGAAAAGGGATATTGTGGTTTATGTCTAGATATCCTCCAAAAGCCTCATGCAGTCACAGTCCTTTCGGAGGTGGCTGGATCTAGAGTGATTGATTTCTAGTGCAGTGCTAGAATTAAGGGTGGTTGATTGCTGGATCAGTTCACTGATTGGATTGGCCACCACCCTAATCTCAGTAGACTGGATACAATATGAGGGACAAAAAGAGTGGCCCTCCCCCTCTCCCTCTGCCCCTCCTCCCCACTCCTTCTGTTCCTCCCTCTCCCTTCGTGCACCCTTCCCGACCCCGTCCACCTTTACTATTTTCTGCTGCCATGAGCTGTTGCCCCTCTGCCATGTGCCAGCCAAGCTTGGAGCCAGCCAACTGTGGACTGAAACCTCTACAAAGTGTGAGGTAAATAAGCCCTTCTCCTTCAACTTTCAGTTGAGTATTTTATATCAGCAATGAGAAACTTAAGAAGAGACATAATGCTAACTAGAAATGCAGAATATGTAAATAAGAGATAAGAAAAAGGATAGAAATGATAGTTTTGTGTAAACAATGTTCCCTTTGTTCCTTACCACTAGTTACAGGATATGAGTACTGAATCAACCCAGTTCACCACCTAGGCAAGTGACACCTTCATTCCATCTGTTCCCTGTTGTCAAGGTATCTTGAGTAGAAGACCCCTACCAATTTCGCCGTCGTGTTTGATAGGTCCTTTCTTAAGTATTAGAGTTCCCAACTCACAGAGCAGCCATAGAAAATTGGGTTCACAATCTTCTAATCAACTCTAAGAACAGGCACTAACTGTCCCCTTAGTAGTTTTTTCTGTCCTCTTCTGTTCCAGGCACAGTTAGCTCTTGGTTTCAGAATTAATTCTTTTTTTTTTTTTTTTTGCGGAAGTGGGGAATGAACTCAGGCCCTTACGTTTGCCAAGCAAGCACTTATTCTACTGAGCCATCTCCCTGGGACCCCCTAGAATTGATTCTGATTGCTACTTGTCACAGATGAAGAACCATCCTTGTCCCTCACTCTACCCTCAGTACTGGGCTATATCCCTAGCCTTTTCTCCATTATTCTTAACTTTAGAGAGAGAGTTTCACTAAATTGCCGAGGCTGATCTCGAACTTTTAATCTTCTTGCCTCAGCTTCCTGAGTAGCAACAATTACAGATTTGTGCCACTACACATGGCCATCATTTTGTAGTTTATTTTTAATTTTGAAAAATATTTTTATATTTTAAAAATATAATTTATTTGTTACTTCCTTTAGTGGTCATAGTATTGACTTGAAAAATGGATAGATAGCAGGCAGTGGGATGTACACCTGTAATTCCAATGCTTGGGAGCCAGAGAGGGGAGAATTGAGGCAAGCCTGGGCTACATAGTGAATTCAGGGCCTACCTGGAGTATAGGGTAAGTCTTAAAAAAACAAAACAAAACAAAAAAAGAAATATAAGTAGAGCAATATATTTATCCAGAAATAAGAAACTTTTATTGTTTAATTGATGACTCATTTGACTCTCAGGAACTGCTTTTCAATGAATCACTGATATGAATTATGGAGCTAATTTATTCTACGTCTGGCCTTCTGTGTTATCTCTTCTGTATCTTCACCCACATTTTGTGAAAAGCCGTTCCATGATGTGCAGCCTTTGAAAAATGCCTTTGCTTTTTTAGCTCTCAGCATATATAATTTGAACATGAGCATACTGACTTTTTATTGTATTTCTCTCTCACCTCTCAGTTTTTTTATTCCTGATTGTTTTGTAATCTTTCCTTATACAGCTTTGAATTACAAGCATACATAAAGCAGGTGGCTTTTATGACATGCTAAGGCTGTTGTGTTCCAGTTTTATTGTTAAATAGTGTTGGAGAAAAATATTTTATTTCAAAAACACTGAATACATTACACTTCAAAAGAAATTTTAGGCCTGGAAATAGGCCAGCTGCTTAGGCAACTGCCTGGCAAGTGCAAGGTCATGAGTTTAATCCTCATACAAAAAAATAAAATAAGGGGGCCTGGAAGATGGCTCAGTGGAATAAGTGTTTCCCTGGCAAGTGCAAGGGCCTGAATTCAATCCCTGGTTCCACAAAAAAAAATAATTAATTAATTAAAACTAAAGATCCCCTCTTCCCAAACCAAACTCCAAACCAGATCAACTCCCTCTCAAAAAATAAAACCACAGTGTTAGTAAAAGAGAAAATGTAAACATCAGGAATAAATTCAGTTCCTACCACATTAAAAAGAATAAACTCTGTGCCAATTAAAATATGGATAAAATCAAGAAAAACTTTGATTCATTAAATTTGATGCATTAATTATATCTGTTAATCTGAGCAACAGCTTTGATGATGAAAATAGATAATATATCAATCACTGTTGGTCAGATATTCTTGTTTTGAAAATCTCTACCATGTGTATTGAGTGTTACCCTGTTTTTGTTTTTATTGCTTTGGTTTTAATCTTCAAAATGAAAGAAAATTTAAAAAAATAAACAGTGTCACCTCCCTATGTACCCAGGAGCCATTGTGTAGTAAGTAAACCATGTATCACCTTTAAATCTCTGTTTCCTCCGTTTACCTATGGAAGTTTCAGGTCTCTCCTTCTTTGTGGCTTCATAGCACTCCACTGTATAAAAATACCACATCTTTTTTATCCATTCCTTGGTTGATGGGCATGTAGGTTATTTCCAAGATCTAACTATTACAAACTGCAGCTATAAACATGGGTGTAATATATTGCTATGGTATGTTTTGTTTGTTTTTTTTTTAATATAATGGAATAGAACTCAGCCATGAGGAAGGATGAACTCCTGGAGACTTTTATGGGTAAATGAATATAACTCAAGGCCATACTCAGAAGTGAAATATATCAGACCAACCTGTGTAAACTATTATCTAGTCTCACTAGTGTGAGAAACTGGATGAGTTCATAAGATCCGACATGTACAATGGATATTATGAATTGGGAAGAAACTGTTCAAAAGAAAAGACAACCTATGATGTGGGAGAGGGGAAAGAAGGAAGGGAAAAAGAAAATGTATACTTATACACGAGATAGTCAAGATACTTATACAGCTAGTTTCCCTTAGTTCATTGTAAAGAAAGATTTGTGCTAATATTGCTTAGACAAGATACCATGCCTGTGTCTTGCACTCTGAATAACTACCACAAAAATAACCTGTCTTGAAACTCTTTTTTATTGTTTTTAGTTTTTTCTCTTTAAAATAAAATGAAAATTAAGAAATTTTTAAAAAAATAAGATGTGAAAAACCTACAGTAATTTTTTTTTTTTTTGTCTTTTTTTGGAGACAGGGTCTCACTGTGCAGTTCAGGCTGGCCTCAAACTCACTTTGTAGCTCAGACTGGTCTCGAACTCACAACAATCCTCCTGCCTCAGCTTCCCAAATGCTGGGATTACAGGCATGCACCACCACACCCGGCTACAGTAAATTTTTGATCCTACACTATTTTTGTTTAACTATTGACTAGATATATTCTGTTGTATTTATAAGCATCTTCACCTATTAGTACTTCATTTTCAGTTAGTCAAGCAAAATGGATGCACATGTTGAACTGTTTGTATTGTATTTTTACTATATGATGGCCTATTTAAAATTATTTCATTTTGAATGAAAATGATTTTTCATTTAAAATTTAAATTTAATTTTTAATTTAAAATTTCATTTTAAATCATTTTAAATGATTTCATTTTATTTACTCAGTACTGATGATTCAAATTTGTTGCACAGTTAATAAACAAATATTCTACATCATAGAGCAGCAATCCGGTCTTCTGTTCTTCTATTTTTTCTCCCATAGCTCATCTGCTTTCTTTCCTAATAGCATTTGCTTACATGTTCTATGTTCTATCTTTGATTAAAATTCATTAATCTGATATTAATCTGATATTTCTAAGGCAAAATTGCACAGAATACATTGTGAGAAATGCTAACAACAACACTGTATTATAGTTTTTGTAATTTAAAAGGCTTTTGCAACATTCAGTAGGTAGAAAGTAGGCCAAGAAGAACTGGCTGAATGATCTCTAACTTGCTTTGACCAAATGGACATCAACCAATGTGCTATAAACTGAGATTTGAAAGTGTTTGGGCCCTGGGACTTGGGTTTTGAAACACAACACTTTCAAGTCTTGCCTGCTGGGATAAGGCCGTCAGCAGCTGCCAGTCATGTCAGTAAGCCCATGTTAGACTACCTTGGTGCAGGCGATCCTGATGACTGTGGCCTAATGAATGACCCCATCATATGCACCACCCTGCTAAACCAGTTCAGCCCCCCATTTATGGCCAGCTCAGACTGCTGACTACAGACAGTTGGGAGCCAATGGTAGTTGTTTTAAGCCACTTAGCTCTGGGGATATTAGCTGTACAACAAACACGATAAAATATTTTTCCTTCAAAAATATTCTAAAGTTTTGCTTTTTAGGTTTGGATTTATAATCCATCTTCAATCTAAGTTTGAGTATGGTAGGAAACAGTTCTTACTGAGTATTTCCATAAGGTTATCTTATTGCTCTAGCATTATTTGTTAAATAATCCCTCTTTATTTATGTAAAATACCATCTTTAGTCTATACCTAGTTCTGGAATATGTTTTTGGCTCTCTGGCTTTTTCCATTCACCTATTTAGGTATCTGTGTACCAATACCACTTGTTATGACCTTATACAGTTTCAGCATCTAAGAGAGAGCTTATTTTAGTTACCTACACAGTATGTTTTGGTTTCTGTACAAGATCTTCAGGTAATTTTATGACCAGACTCTTTTCTAAATTCACATTTTCCCTGTGTATGATTACTAAGTTCTTTAGAATCAGGTAAGCAGACACCAAAGGAATCTAGAAATGTTCACTAGGACCAATGAAAATTCTGGACTGACAAAATTCATGGCATAAACTTATTCCTGTTAAAGTCAGTAAGTTCTACTGATATAGGAATTTGCCAAGGGTTGGGTGAAGGAGATGCTCAGAAACCTGAGCTCCTCAAGACAATAGCATTGGTAGAGACTCTGAGTGATGCATCCAGATTACCCTGACTATTTTGACCCCTCCATGGTTGCACTGCTGCTGCTACCACTGGGCCTGTTTCTAGCTAGTGTCCTCTCCTTATAGCTTGAATATAGGATTTTTTCAAGGAGTTTCTCCAACTCTTTTAGATGTTTTTGTTTTTGTTTTTTACGGTAGATGGTGCATTCCTGATGCAATCTCGGTAAAGGGCTGGAGGGCATAAGTTCCAATATGCTTTACGCCCTTTTGAATGCTAGCTGCCTGACTGCCTTGACCTGGTCACCGTAGCAAGAAGCTCACATAGATCTTCCACATGTCAGGTTGGCAGACTATCCTCCCTGGGATTGGTGTAACACTCAACATTAATCCCAGCGTTGAATCATGAATCAATCATAAACTCTGGATTCAGCCACCTCTGAAAAGTCCATCCTCCATGACTGAATAAGGTGTTGGGTGGACATCTATACACAAACCACAACAGCTTTTGCATCTATAGAATAAAGATTAATAATATCTGCCCGCATGTGAGAACCTGTACTGTAACATCATGCAACTCAGTTGTGTCCCATATTTTCTGATCAAGATTATGGGGCCAAAGAGGAAAGTGATCAATGATGTAGAGTGTGCCTAAGGAGAGTCACATGGAGAGAAAACATTCTCTTAGGCTTTCACAGAGAGCAAATTGGTCAAGCAGTGGCCGTGACTCATCCACATGGCTGACACAGACAAAGGATCTACAAACTGCGTTGCAGTGCCTCAGGATAAATCCTAGGGGATTTGACTGACCTCAATCAGATACGAAAGCTACAATTCTTGTTACATAGGTCTTGCTTTATCTTGGTCTTAACCATCCAGCAGGAAAGCATAAAAACCAAGTATAAGTAAAGCCATATTTTTATGCTGAGATATAAAAACTCAAGTCAACAACTTCTGACATTGCCAGTCCTATGGAAAACCCATTACTATTATGGACACCTGGACTATTTTGAAATATTTTGCTGAATTCACACACCTATAATATTTAAATGATAAAACTAAACAAAAAAGGGGATACAAATGAATGTCCATTTTGTATCTGTATATTCCAAATAGCTAAAATAGGTATACAGCTACATTCTCTTAATTCAATGAAGAGAGGAATCTACTCTAATAGTGTTTATAAATAGAATATCATGTCTGCATCTTGGACAACAAATAACCACTAAGAAAACACTATGCAATGTATTAATTATTGAAATTGTCACATTAATTTGATTTGAAACTGTCTTGTCGCTATTTGTTTTTCAATAAAATTATGGGAAAAAATAATGATAACGTCTGCCCACCTGACAAGATTTCTTGGAGTCTCCAGTGAGATGAGAAAACACTTTGTAACTATTAAGAGTTAAACAAATATAAGTGTTCTTTCACTTTTATTTTATTTTGGTTAAGAATGCTACATGAAATCTACTTTTTATTTTTCATCTATGTATTTGGTACACAGTCTCACTACACAGCTCAAACTCATAGTGATCCTCCTGTTTTCAGCATCCCCAGTGCTGGGATTGCAGCCATGTGCACCCATGCTCGAAATTTTCCCTGGCTCAGCATGCCTCAGGGGTGGGGCTAGCATGGCATGTGGGACTGGAGATCAAACCCTGGTCCCTGCACTTGCCAAAGCAGGAACTCAGTCCACTGAGCTATCTTCCTGGCCCTGAAATCTACTTTATTAACAGATTTTTAAATGTACAGTACAGTGTCTTTATCTACACACATAATTGCATTTTTCTCATCCCTGGAGATTATGTTGCACTCTTTGGTGAACAAATTAAATGCTGCCACCTGACTTAGACACTAGGTTATAACAACCTCCCTAAGGTTTTGTCCTCCTTCCCTTTCTTCAAAGACTTCCTTTTTAACTTCTAGGAGTCAGATTTGGGTTAAATTAGAGGCTTGACCCATTGCCTTGGCAAAGAACCAAAATGTATAGTCATTTTAGTAAGTCAATCTAACTGTGCTGGGGCCAGGGAGATGGCTCAGTACAATAAGCGCTTCCCTGGCAAGTGCAAGGGCCCGAGTTCAATCCCTGATTCTTCAAATAAATAAGTTAGTGTGAATTATCACAGGAAAAGCAGACTTCTATGCAACTAGAGGATAGTCAAATAATAAACATTTATTGTGCTATCTTTAAAGGCACTACTCAAATTCCTAGCAATGTAAGGATTTTCATTATTTGTCTGTGATAAGGAGAAATGTATTGAAGGAAGTAATGGTAAGATTCAAAAATTTGGCAAAGTGCATTTTAGAAGGAGGCTGTGGAGAGCTTATGACATTTTATGAATTATATTTCTCTTTGTAGTCTACTGAAAATGAATGCCCTACTTTGAGAAAATGGTTCCTATATTCAGAGTAATAAAAATAGCTTCCAGTAATCAGAATAACATAGAGATATTTACAAAGATGCTTCCTCCTTGCAGTTGCTCAAAGCTGTTAATTACACTGAACAATCTCAGAATCTAAAGCTATTGTGATTCTTCCTGGAAGAGCATTTTCCAAATATTTCTCCACTCCTTGCCCTGTCCCATACCAGGGTACATCAATGAATAAAGGAAAGAAATGATCAGGCCTATGTATCTTAGTTAAAAATAAACACATCCTTTAAGGTCCGTAAGCCCAGGATAATTCATTTTGAATGCCCAAGTGCTTTTGGTCTTCTAGTTTTTTTTCCCATAATACCAAAGACACTCAATGGATAAGTAAATAGCTTCTCAACCCATAGCTCCAGAACCAGCACATAAACTTGAATCTTGTGATTCTAACTCTAATTTTCTTTCCCATGATTCCATAGCAGCTTCATGCTTATTGTCTATCTAAAACTCAATGGGAAGTGCCTAGAAACTTGTTCTATTAAATTTATGATGATAGAACTATATGATAAATAAAAGATGTGTGCATATCACATGGATGTGTACCAAGGTGTTTGGCTTCTTTAGTATTTTTAATCTAGTTAGAAAGATGAGGAAGAGTAGCAAAAGGATTTTTAAATTTTTCTTCCCTTTCTACAAGGTAAATATATGTATGTAACACACAATAATAAATATTTCTTTAGCTGCTAAATCATATCAGAAGAAAACAAATCATGCCTCCTAGACCCAAAACGAACTGTGTAACTAGTCCCTTTCTGTGCCCTCCATGGTTGGGGCTCAGTCACATACTAGGTGTCCAGCACTGCCCTCCCAAGAAACTTGCTGATCTCTGCATCTGGCCTCTGCAGTGTCTCAGTTAAGTAAATATATTTCCCACAACAGTACCATGGTCTTAAGGTGTAGCCATTTTCTTATGAATGGCTCAAATGTGTCCTTTGTGGAAGAATAGTACCGTATTGTATATATAGGCAACATTTTCTTTATCCATTCATCTGTTGATAGCTAAATAGGTTGCTTCCAAGACTTAGCTATTATGAATTGTGTTATTATAAACATGGATATGCCTTATCACTGTAATATATCTTCAACTATTTTGGAAGATACCCCGAAGAAATGCAATTGGATCAAATACAATCTGTATTTTTAATTCTGTGAGCAACCATCATACTGATTGCCATAATGATTGCCACTGCGCATCACCGCCACTGATGTCCATAGCTGAATGTGCAAGCAGGTGGGGCCCAGTGGAGGAGGCGGACCAGTGTGGACATGCCTTTGGAAGGTACACCTTTTGCTGGCACTCTTCCTCTGCACTCTGCCTCCCAGCTGTCAGGAAGTAAGCAGCTTTGTAGCCCGAGGCCCATCAACCATGGTGTCTCTGCCTCAGAGCCAGCCTACCATGGACTAAAACCTCTGAGGCCACGAGCCAAATTCCCTCTTCCCCTTTAATTGGTGACTGTTGTGAATTTTGTCCTAGAAAATAGAAATATTGATGAATATATTCATCATTGGCCCAGGGATTGTCTGTCTCAGTTACTTTTCTCTTGTTGCTTAGACAAAATACCCAACACCCAAAATTAAGGAAAGAAAGGTTTATTTAACTCACAGTTAGTAGAGGTTTCAGTCCATACTCAGCTGGCTATAAGACAGAGCAGTGCATGGCAGAAGGCAGCTGCTTGTGGTGACAGAAGATGACAAAGAGGAAAGGGCAGAGCCTCTCCCCTCCTTATATTGTATGCAGATTCCCCACCCCGGGGTGTGTGCAGCACTCACACCTATAATCTCAGCATTAGATCATGAGCTAATAAAAAACTCTGGAAGTCATCCCAATGATTACATGAAACTTTGGGGGGACAACTAGACACAAAACACAACAGGAATAGAAATGTTACTCCAAGTCAGGGCAAAGAGACATTTTGCCAACTGGAAGTAAAGGCAAGAGTTCAATCCCTCTCAAATGGCAAACTTTGGAGATGGAGGCAGGAGATGCTAGTAGGCACATCTCCTGCTGTGAGGGTTAAGTTGACGGTTGAATAGGTTGACACCCATGTCTTTAGTTAGTTTTTTCATTGCTGAGACACAATACTTGTTACCTTCAACTGTAAGGAGGAAAGGTCTATTTTGGCTCACAATTTGTGGAGGTTTCAGCCCATACATAATTCACTGCTTCCAAGGCAAAGCACATGGTAGAAGGACATTGCAGAGGAAAAATACTCATAGCATGACAATAGGAGAGAGAGAGAGAGAGAGAGAGAGGAAAGGAGAGAGGAGGGGGAGAGAGACAGGAGAGGGAGAGAGAGAGGAAAGGGAGAGAGGAGAAGGAGAGAGGGTCAGGAGAGGTAGAGAGAGAGGAAAGGGAGAGAGGAGAGGAAGAGAGGGTCAGGAGAGGGAGAGAGAGGAAAAGGAAGAGGGGAGAAGGAGAGAGAGACAGGAGAAAGAGAGAGAGAGAGAGAGAGTAGGGAAGAGGTAGAGCCAGGCTGCAATACCAGTGACCCACCTCTTCCAAACAGATCCTGCTAATCCCCAGTTCCACAAAAAAAAAAGCCAGCACCCAAATAGATCCTGCTTCCTAACAAGTTACTATAAGTCTGTTCAACTTCCAAAAAGCTCCACCTGTTGTACTTAAGGCTTGACACCCCTAGAACAGAAGAAGGAGTGATGGGGGGGGGGGTGGTGAGAGAGTGTTAAGGAGAGAAAACCAAGAATACAATCTATCTTGTGACATTATTTGTGCATTTTTATAGCTACAACTTTGCCCTTCTTTGTGTGAAGCAACAAATTTGTCTTTTGACTTCTGGGGGTTAAGAATTGCATAATTCAGAAATCCTTAGTTCTCTGTTAGAGGTGACTGCTTACAGTTCGGTTTTTATGGAACAGCCCCTTACCTCTCTTACTTGAGTATTTTTGCAGTTTTCCATGTGGTATTTCTGGATTGTTCCTTACTGACCCTTTGAGGCAGCGAGGGCAGGAATTTCTTGTTTATGTCGGGAATACTTGCCCAAGCAGGTGAGGACGATCTCACTGTGACATCTGTCACCCCACTACTGATCCCGGAGTTGAGCTGGCTGATCTGGTTGGCTACGTGGGTGTTCCCTTTCTCCCTCACCTCTTCAAGTGATCCCTCCTGAAGCTGTGCACTCAAAGAAGGTGACCATCCTAGGTGGAGGAGGGCTCTTTTCCACATTCAAGGGTATACAAGTAGCCATTCTCCCCTGCTAGGACCTCCAAACAAGCTTTCAAGAATATTTGCCCAATGTCACATAATAGGAAGAACATGGTCTTGAACCCAGGACATGGCTAATAATCTTTCTGCAGTGCCAAGCTTTCTGTCCATTTGGGCAGGAAGGAGCTTTGGGATAGCTTGAAATATGTTGCTTATTCAGTCAGGGTTAAGTGCTATTTTAGGACTCAGGATGCAGTGCTGAACAAAACAGACTTTGCCCATCCAAAGATGATACTATAATATTCCTATAGACTACTAAGCATGCAGTTAGAATAAACTGTGGTAGATTTCACGGAAGGAAGACTCTTAAGAAGATAGGAGTGGCACTAAACCTGATAAAAGAATTGGGAAGGGCCATCAAGTTAGCTCAGCAGACTAAGCACCTGATTAGGCAAGTGGAGGGACTGGGGTTGAATCCCAGTATTGCATACCATGCAGGCCCCACCCCTGGGTGCGCGGAGCCAGCAATAGAGTCCGGACATGATGGCACATGCCTGTAATCCCAGCACTGGGGAGGCTTTAAACAGGAGGATCACTGTGAGTACAAGCTGTGTCGTGAAACCCAAAAAAAAAAAAAAAAAAAAAAAAAAAAAAAAAAAAAAAAAAAAACTAGGAAACGTCCTCAGAAGGGTTACTGCCAGTCCTTATAGCACCTTTCTGTGAATAATTATAATTTTAAAAGTTCTCTTCAAAACTGTTCAGTAGCAACTGATAAAAAATTATCTTTAAACAACCCACAAATTGGGGGAAAAAAAAAAAACTCTTCACTAACAGTCACTCAAAAAAAGGCCTGCTATTTGATATTCAGACAGATAGTGATGTTAAGCTCAACTGCCTGTGTTACAGGGTAGTAATATCATGAAGTTTCTCTTCTGGAGAGTTAACAACTTAAGTTTGCAGGTCAAAAAATTAGGGAAAAAGAAGGGCTGCAAGGACAGCCCACATTGTGGCCCTGGCCCTTCAAGGTCAGGGAGGACTCAGGACATAGGAGAGCCTGTACTCTAACATCCTGTAACTCAGTGTTGTCCCAAGTTTTTGGATCAAAGAGATTGTGAGGCCACAGAGGAAAGTGATCGATGATGAGTGTGCCAAAGGAGAGTCACATGGAGAGAAAACATTCTCTCACGCTTTCGTAGAGAGCAAATTGGTCAAGCAATGGCCATGACTCATCCTCATGGCTGACACTGACAAAGGATCTGCAAAATGCAGTACAGGATTTCAGGGTAAATCCTGAGGGGATTTGACTGAACTTAGCAGACACAAAAGTTACATTTCTTGTTCTATAGGTCTTGCTTTATCTTGGTCTTAGCCATCCAGCAGAAAGGTATAAAATGAGGTATAAAAAGTAGAAGACTCGGGGCCGGGGAGATGGCTCAGTGGGGCTGGGGAGATGGCTCAGTGGAATAAGTGCTTCCCTGGCAAGTGCAAGGGCCTGAGTTCAATCCCCGGTTCCACAAAATAAAAAAGTAAAAGACTCAAGTCAACAACTTCTGACATTGCCAATCCTGCAGATAACCCACTATTATTATGGATTACTGGACCATATTGGATTACTTTGCTGAATTCACGCACCTCCAATAATTGAATGACAATGGAATACCCATCTCCGACAAAAATAATCAAAAAAGGGGATATAAATGAATATATATATTCATTTTGTAGTGAATATATATATATATATATATATATATATATATATATATATATATATACACACACACACACACACACACACAAAATAGTTAGGATAGATATACAGCTACCTTATCTTAGTTCAATGCAAAGAAAAATTTGTACTAATAGCATTCACACAAGACATCATGTCTGCATCTTGTACTATGAATAACCACTACAAAGAGAATAGGGAATGTATTAATTATTGTAACTATCCTACTAACCTGTTTTGAACTGCCTCAAAGCTATTTCTCTCTAAATAAAATTAATATAAAACACAGAAAAAGGATTTCTATCTAGAATATATAAAGAACTAAAACAAATCAGACCCCCAAAATTCAAAGACCCAGTCCAAAAATGGGCATATGAGATGAACGCATACTTCTCAAAGGAAGAAATACAAATGGCTAATAAATACATGAAGAAATATTCCATAGCACTGGTCATTCAAGAAAGCATATTAAAGCACACTGAGATACCATCTCACCCTAGAAAGAATGGCTATCATAAAGAAATCAATGAATAACAAATGCTGGAGAGGCTGTGGGGGAAAAGAAACCCCTCTCTACTGTTAGCGGGAGTGTAGACTTGTGTGATCACTGTGGAAATCAGTGTGAAGACTTCTCAAAAAGCTAAGATTAGAAGTCCTGTTCAGGGCCAGGGAGATAGCTCAGTAGAATAAGTGCTTGCCTGGCTAGCACGAGGCCCTGAGTTTAATCCCTGGTACCACAAAAAAAAAAAAGTCCTGTTCAACCTAGCTATTCCCCTTCTGGGTATTTTTCTGAAAGAACTGAAAAGTCGTATCACATTGATATATGTCCACCCATGTTTATAGTAGCATGATTTGTCATAGCTAAATCTTGGAAGGAACCCAAATGACCATCACCTGAGGAAAGGATAAAAAAAGATGTGGTATTTTTATACAATGGAATACTACTCAGCTGTACAGCAAGATAAACTTGAGGCTTTTATTATAAAATTATAAATCTGTTGTATCTGCTGTGATAGCGGAGAGCAGGTTGCCTAAATGGATGCAACGAGAGGCTATACTCATATGTGCAATAAATCAGACCCACATGTATAAACATCTTATTGACTCCCTAGTGTAAGAACCAGAAAGAATAAAATCGGAAAGATACAACAGAAATGGTAAAATAGAAAAAAAAACTGAACATAAGGAATGAACAATGGCGATGGAGGAAAGGAGAAAAGAGAGGAAAAAAAGGAAGTGAGAAAATCTTGTAAGTATATAGACAGAATAACTAAAATTATTGTACTACTAATTTATATATCTTTTTTGTAAGCAGCAGTTAATGTTTAAATTTTTGCTTTGACTATAAGCTAATATCTGTAATCAAAGCAACTACATTAAGGATAGCAATATGAAGTATAACAACCATGGTTGAATATCTTTCATCTTGTTTTTTTTAAATATGTACTCTCTCTAATGTCATCTATTATTATACTCTCTTTAATATAAATTTAAAAATAAAAAGTAAAATGGACAAGGAAAAAAAATTAAGATATATTGAAAGGAAGAGATAATGTTTAATTCTTTGATCAATCTTGCATGCCTATATCTAGTAATCTAAGCAACAAATTTTTTTTCAAGCCATGATCTTTTTTAATTTTTTTTATTTTTTATTTTTTTGGCAGAACCGGGGATTGAACTCAGGCCCTTGTGCTTGCCAGGGAAGCGCTTATTCTACTGAGCCATCTCCCAGGCCCCAAGCCATGATCATTTTGTGATCACAAGATCACAAAACTCAAGATGCACACCTAACATATAACCTTCTTAGATTATTTAACTGAAAATAAAGTTTCTTTTCAGAACATCAGTGCAATTAAGTTGGAATTACCTAAATAAACTTCTAATGCTATTCTTACAGTGTTATAAATAGACTATATTGAGAATAAACTTAAACATTACTTTTTTAGGGCTAATGATAAATGATAAGGTAGAATAGCTTCAGCAGATTTCCTAGCCCTAGACCCCTGAATTAAGTTTGCACTGACTTTATTGTTATTATTTTTTTTGTGTGGCACCAGGGATTGAACTCAGGACTCTGAGCTTGCTAGGCAAGCACTTATTCTACTGAGCTATCTTCCTGGCCCCCTGCACTGACTTTAAATACCGATGGCCTTTTAGGAATTAGAGATCTGTGTTGCTGAGTAGCCATTCTTTAATGCAAAGATTTATGTTTACTTTTTTAAATGATTCAATCTCACTAACACATAAGCCCTTAGCAGACCCCTAATAAAAGACCAATTTGTAAAACTGGGTCATATTAATGTTTTTACAACTTTATAGTCTTCTTCATTTGTATTTTCTCCACTTAATAGTTTTCCTGATGAATGTGGTCATGAAAGTTGTTCAGAGTATTCAAGTTATAGTTTTTCCTGATTGGTCTGTAGTCTTCAATAAGTATAAGAAGTTATTGTATGAAACATCTGTCAAATTAGTAAGACTGCATTGATACATCCATCATTTTCAGAAATGGTAGACATTGTTGTTACCTGGACATATTTACTCCAAATAACCTCGTCTCCTTGGGTCACAAGGCCCATCTCACTCATGTTCACCTCAATCACTGTTCCTTTGGTAATAACACCCAAAGTTGTATACAGTGGTGATGAAGCATTCTTTCTCACACCAAGTATTGGCAGGCAAAAAGTAGCTTTCATTCAGAATGTGTTACATGGGTCTGCTTAAAACGTAAGCCCATTGGCCTAATGAATTTTTCATATTTAGGTGGTTTTCTTATAAAGCCATCTCCAACAAAGCAAACTTTAGTAACTATCCTCTTCCATGCCTTCTTTTTTCTCTTTCTAGTTCGAATAACTTAATACTTCCTTTTCTGCTTGGGCATGAGCTTTGGGCAGAGGAACTTCCCATTTGCCCACCTTTTCTTTTTGTTTTTGTTTAATCTTGTTGGAAAGTACTTTTGCGTGAGACTGTCCCTCTCTGTCCAGCAGGTAGGCAGATACTGCTCCTTGTGGAGCCTTTTCATCATTCTTTTGTTTGGTGTTTCTCTTTTCATGCATCTTGATAGTCTTCTTCATTTGTATTTTTTCCACATGGCACTGTTTGTGGTAGAGCTCAGCCTTCAAGCCAATCTTTTTTTTTTTCCTTCTTTGAATGTTCATGAGCCTCTTGACTTTCCTTCTTTTTCTTTTCCTCATAGTAATCCATAGCATTTATGGTGTAATTCAATATATTCATTCTGTGCCATGATGACAGCTGCAGAGCCACCCCAGGCAGCCTCAGGTGTGCAAAGAAAAGTCTGAGCAACAAATCTGATGCTATCAGTGT
The DNA here is from genome assembly GCA_004027165.1 of Ctenomys sociabilis. Taxonomy (NCBI): domain Eukaryota; kingdom Metazoa; phylum Chordata; class Mammalia; order Rodentia; family Ctenomyidae; genus Ctenomys; species Ctenomys sociabilis. Next base: position 19,955 of record PVKA01034319.1, read on the forward strand.
ATAACAACAACTGTTAATTGTCTATTCTTGTTTTGAAATTCCATTTGCATTGTTTTATGCTGCTTTGTTTCTGTCTTTGTTCTTGTTTTTGTTATTTTTTCCTCTTTCCAATAAAAAAAGAAAGAAGAAAAAAACAAACAAAAAAGAAAATTGTCTTTAAAAATGATAAATCTGTTAGCATCTGCTGTGACGGCACAGAGTTAGCAGGAGGTCTACCTGTTGGCCTCCATGCCTGCTTCAGAACTGGGTCAGCTGCCTCAAGTGCCATTATTTATTGAAGCAGCACAGCCCTCCTGTGGCTACTCTGATGTCCACACCGACACCACAATCCTTTCTCCTTTGTCTTTAGTAAGGTTTCCCTAGAAGCCCAGAGCACTCTGTCCCTACAGGTAATTTAACATCCAGAGACCTATTTACCTATCAGGGAGTTTGTGCTTCCAGCCTCTATCCCACAGTGTTGCTTATTTCAAAAAGAAAGAAACCTGGAGAGAAAACCTGATCCTCTGGAAAGGTCTTGCTGGATGGAAAGTGTCTGAAGGGCTGAAGATTGTATAGCTTCTTTGTGATTGGCTGCTAATTATGTCATTCCCTTGATTGCTGGCATTTGGTTTTTAGTTTTTAATCTGTGGCATTTTCTTAATTTTATGGAGGCAGTAAAAAAAGAGCATGCACTTAGAATCCTAAAATATTGGGCCTGGAAGGAGGAAAAAAACCCACAAATAATTAGAAAAACACACACACACAAATAAGTAGCAGATTTAAAGAGGGAATACAACAGGATTGTTTTACAAGGGAAAATGAAGAAGGTTCATTAAGGCACAAGCATAGTTTGCTTTAGTCACATTTCAGTTTTATGTGTTGATAAAATACATGTGAATCTCAGATATTTTAGAACCAGCTGACAGTTGGAGCTGTTTTCCTTCTCCAACCAATCGCATCCCTATATAAAGATAGAACAGAGTCATATTTCGATGCCCTGGGCATCTTGTTCATAAAATTAGCTCCACTTTAAAACTGTTTCTGGTTCTCTCATTCCCAGGCTTTACTGCTTATCATAACATATGTTAAGTTACATTGTTAGGTTCTTATGTTATGCTAAATATGTTATTCTGTGTTATGACATCTTATTCATGGACTCACAGGAAATTCTCTTCAATATATCCCTCTTCTTTTCCATGCCTCTCTTCAGGTTCTTCCAAGATGATTTTAAGGAAGCTGTTAATATCCTAGACTGTTCAAAGGGAAGAACTTTAAGAAGTCTGACTTAGCTCTGCAGATTAGAGCCAAGGACTAAGGCACAGAGGGGCACCGAGTGGCAAAGGTCAGCCAGGCAGCATTAGATACCCAGTATTCTTTCTATTACTGGCACTTTCTTTTTTGGCAGCTGATTATATTAGGATGAATCTTGGCATGGTCCTAAAAAGCCTGCTGTCTTACCTCTTCTGACTACAAATCCCTCTTTTCCAATTCCTTCCTCTTTCATTCTCTTTTTGGAAGTTTGAATCTCATCCAAGAGTTGTGACAGGTGTTGGGCCTGCCTCTCAGTAAATTCTGAATCTTGGCTGGCAGGGACATGGGGGTGGAGCATGCCCTTGCACCACCCAGTTGGCTGCAAGAACAGTTTCAAGGTCCCCCTGGTAACCTCTAGGCCAGTTCTACTAAAAGGTTTCCACCTCCTTGGAGCATTCAGTGATAGGTATGGAAAGTCTTTAAAGGTCTGCTGTGAGCTCCTCAGAGGGATATTTTATTGCAAATTTGCCTTGAGCTCCCTAACGATCCTCTTTCCTAGTAAGCTTCACACAGTGTTAATATATAACAGAGGTTATTAAAACGTGCCTATTGTTGATATAATGATCATAAAAACTCTCCTGGACAGAAGGAAAGTCAAGGACTAGGAGAGACTGGCCCAGAGCTCAGCAGGGACAGTCCATCCCCTACAGGGGTCAGGAAGGAGGTGGCCACGGTTGCCTCAGCCGTCCCACCTGCAGGAAGGAATGTACACCTTGCAGCTGACTGTGACGGACACTGCGGGTCAAAGAAGCTCAGACAATATATCAGTAACAGTGCATCCCAGGCCCTACCTGCCAGGAGGATGCATAAACAATTGTTCACACTATCACTTCTGTGACAATGACTGCTGCATTGACATCACCCTGACATGTGCTGTAGCATGACAATGTCTTGATGGGTGGGATGAAGATTTCTGTCAACATTTGGGCCTTGACCACAAGCTGGTGACTCGTGCAGCAGCCAGTGCTGCCCCACCAGGCACCACAGGACTCCTTGCAAATGCTGGGGAGGACTTGCAGATAGAAAAGTCCCAGAAAACCACACACCCCAGCCTGCTGGCCACCTTACCAAGCACAAAGAAGAGGAACCACTCTGCCCTGGGGGCACCAGAGAGTCAAATCAGTCTTGTGATGCCAGACAATAGTTGCTCAGGAAAGAGCAGATATGAGGAAAATTTTACTTTTGAGTCCAAGAGCCATTGAGGAAAGGGGAACACCCAGCTCCGGAAGCAGGTATGGTGCTGCCCCTAGCTTTGGGTTTGGCCATCACTGCTTTGCTTCTTCTCATGGTTGCCTGCCAACTGTGACTGGTGAAACAGAAACTTAAGAAAGCCCATCCCATTACATCTGAGGACCTCCTAAATGGGATGTATCTGTAGTAAATATAACTTAAACAACTTGTGGCAAGGACGTATTTTGCTTATAATTTATTCTTACATTAAGTTCTGGTATTTATACCCTTTTATTTTTAACTGGGCTAGAAGTTAAAATCTTAAAATTGCAAACCTTTGTCTTTGTTGTAGAAAGACTTTCCTTAGAAAGTATGTGTAATACCTTGAAATTTATGGAGGAATTCATGTGAGTAAAGATATCTACCAATCTGGTTCTGATAACAACTAAACTATCCCTGGTAGTTAGCTGAGATTTAAAGAAAAAACATCTGAAAGTTGGCCTTGGGACAGTGGCCCTTGTCTTTCTCTTTGGAGAAGCCAACACTGGCCTCTAGCAGGATTGGGCCACCTGAGGCTTGGCTTCACCTTGTCCTGTAGCTGTTTTCCTTTCACTTCCAATGTTCTTCTCTGCTTTTCCCTTCCAAAACCTGTTTCTGGCAGTGGACTTACTCTTTCAAGTGAGTTTATCCTTTCAATAAAATGTCACCCAAGGTAGGCGTATATAAATTGTAAGCATTCTCAACAGGCCAGTGACACCTCAGAGAACAGGAATGTAGGTTCTTTCCAGTGCTTGTGATTTCATGGATCTTTGGAGAAAATAAAAAACAAATTTTGGGTTAGGAACAGCCCTAAGATAGTTATAGAGTGAAATGGGAAGCAGGGAATATGGTGGGGCATAAAATTTACTAGGAACAGAGCTGAGGACAGAGTAAGGACAGTTAATACTGTTACAGAACAAATAGCTCATTTATGTAATCATCAGATTTCAACATTATTCTTTGTTAATAAAAAGAAAAATGCAAATTCTGCAACAGAATATCAAGTAGATTTCTGCACACTGCTTTGATAAAACTGGTACCATATTTAAGTATCAGCAGATCCTTCATGCTGATGGAGTCAGTCAGACTTTTTTTTTTTTTTTTTTCAGAACCAGG
>PVKA01034320.1:0-23575 GCA_004027165.1 Ctenomys sociabilis
ATCTATGCATGCTGTTCTTGGGATTGAACCCAGGGCCTTGAACATGCTAGGCAGGTGCTCTATGGCTAGGTTACACCCTAGGGCTTCCCCCCAGGGCTTTTTATTGTCTTTTTTTTTTTTTTTGTCTTTTTGAGACAGGGTCTCACTATGCAGTTCGGGCTGGCCTTAAGCTCACTTTGTAGCTCAGGCTGGTCTCGAACTCACAACAATCCTCCTGCCTCAGCCTCCCGAGTGCTGGGATTACAGGCCTGCGCCACCACGCCCGGCTTTTTATTGTCATTTTGAGAAAGGGTCTTGCTAAATTTCCAAGCTGCCCTCAAACTTCAAATCTTCCAGCCTTAGGTTCTCAAAACATTAATGTATATATTTATAGGAGACTCTTCCTGGTCCTCGTCTCAGTCCAAGAAACCAGTATTTGTAATCCCAAAGTTACGTTATTGGAATCCCATCAAGTTGATTCCAATCTACCACTTTCCATGCAACCCACGGCGAAAATGAGGACGCTAAATTATATTTTTAATCATCAGGGAGTCGAGGGGCTCTTAAGTCCTGCCATGACATGGCTTTCCGGAACCAAGAGAGCAACCCAGGGCCTCACCTGGTTTTTATTCAGTGAGGGAGTGGCTTGAGGATTGACTGAAAATTGTGGGAAGTAGGTGACTACTGTGAGCTGAGCTAGGTGGTTGGCCTACATTTATCTCTGCCATATGCAGAGAGGATCTGCAGAGAGAGTAATCTGCATTATATAGTATTTAATATTTTGGGAAGTCTAGGGTTTCCGCTTTGATGTAGTCTTTCAAGCCCCCCAGGAAGTCATAGCCTCTATCTCCAAGCTCAAGGCTCGATCCCAGCTGGCAGCGTGGAGCATTAGCTCTACCATCCTGTCTCCACCCGGCTCACGTTAAGGAGCAGCAGGCTTACACATGCCACCTTCAAAGACTATCACCAGCACCTCAGCTAGACCAATACACATTGCTTAAGGCCAATTGAAGGATAAACAGAAGTCCTAGCCAGCTCTGTACATATCGGATCAGACTCAGTCAAAATGGAGATGGTCGCTTTTCTTTCAAGGAGAGCTGCTCAGGTGGTCCCCTACATATATTTAGATTTTTCCCGAACAACTTATATTGAGATATAATTCACATACTATATACATTTGGGGCCAGCCAGGTGGCTCACTGGATTAAAGTGACTGCTTAAGCAGACGCGGGTTGGGTGTTCGATCCCTGGCCTACTGTGCTGCCCCTGCCCCTGAGGTGCACTGAGACAGTGATTGAGACTGGGCATGGTGGCACATGTCTGTAATTCCAGCGCTTGGGAAGCTGAAAACTGGAGGATCACTACAAGTCTGATCTGTGTAGTGGGACTCTAGACCCTGTAGACCATGCACTAAAAATACAAAAATATTAAAAAAAAAAACAAAAAACAAAGACTACACATACTATGTATTTCACCAGTTTATACCCTGGCTTTGTCTCCCATGTGGCTCACTTCCTTACTTGTTTTGTGGGGCTTGGTGGTTTGCAGAGTGTTCACAAAATTGTGCATCCAATCCCACAAGTGACTGGAATACACCTACACCTTAGCAGTGCTCCTCAGTCCCCATCCCTGCTCCAGTCTGGATTTTGGTCTATGATTTTGCCTGTTCTGAGCATTTCATTTAAATGAAATCACACAAAGTGAGATCTTTTGGGTCTGGTTTCTTTCACTTCACTTTTTTTTTTTTTTTTTTTTGGCGGAACTGGGGATTGAACTCACCAGGCAGTCACTTAGCATATTTTTGAGACTCATTTATGCTATAGCATCAGTTCCATTTTTTAAAATAGATTTTATTCTTTAGGGCAGCTTTAGGATTATAGTAAAATCAAGTGAAAGGTAAGGATTTCCCATCCATTTCTGGTCCCTTCCAAGTAGACCTTCCTGGTTACCAACATCCTTCCCCAGAGTTACAGTGGATGAAGTAGAGGTGACACATTACTACCCTTGCTCCATCAGTGACATAGGATTCACTTTGTCTTGTGTAGTGGGTCTGGACAAATGCCAAGTGACCTGTATCTGCTATTCCTAGCATCGTACAGAGCAACTTTCCTCTGCTAAGGTCCCCCTGGCAGCCACTCATCTATTGCTTGCCTTTTCTAGAGTCACCTACAGTTGGGTTCAGAGTTTGCAATTGATTCAGATTGTATTTGTTTACTTACTGATGTAAGTTGTTCATGACTGGCTGCTCATGTTCTGCAGTCTAGATGTGAAGTATGCATTCTACAGACATTTAGAGCACTTCCAGTTCTGACAGTTATGAATGTGTAATACACATTTGTGATACGTATTTGTCCTTACTTTGAGCATTGCTTTCTGGCTCCAGTGCAGATCCCTCAGCCTGTTGGTACAGATCCTTCATTCTTTTTTTTTAAATTAATTAATTAATTTATTTATTGTCTTTTTGAGACAGGGTCTCACTATGCAGTTCAGGCTAGCCTTAAGCTCACTTTGTAGCTCAGGCTGGTCTTGAACTCACGACAATCCTCCTTCCTCAGCCTCCCGAGTGCTAGGATAACAGGCCTGTGCCACCATGCACGGCAGATCCTTTATTCTTCTTGTGCAGACTTTCTAGATTCCACCCCTGACCTTTGGGCTTCCCAGCACAGATCTTTGATATAGACTTGGGTGAGACATTGTTGTGGGGTCCAGGCCCTCAGCTCGTTTCTGTGGGTCTCTAGTGGGCAGATCTTCTGTAACCTTTTGCATTTGACTCTTTGAATTTTATAAATTATTTATAATTCTTTCTTATATATATATAATTCTATAAACTGTGTTAAATCTTTTCCCTTATAAGCCCCGACTACAATAAATAGCAAAAAGGCAGTTGTTGATTATGAGATAGAGTACATTTGATTTTATAATAAGCTGCCAGGTGCTTCTACAGAGGCTGTAGCATTTTTTGTACTATCAGCAACACATGACCGCACTCTTGCTGCCAGAGTTGCCCATCATCTGTTGTTGGCAGATCCAGGAGTCTGTCTAATAGGTATGAGTGTTATCTCATTGTCCCTTCAATTTGTGTCTGGTGACATGTGATGTGGATGATTTCTGTGTGCTTATTTGTCAGCCTCTGTTGCCTTTGGTGAGTTGTCTGTCAAGGATTTTAGCCTTCTTCTTCTTCTTTTTTTTTTTTTTTTTTTTTTGCGGAACCAGGGGTTGAACTCAGGCCCTTGTGCTTGCCAGGCAAGTGCTTATTCTACTGAGTCATCTCCCCAGCCCTTCTTTCTTTCAGAGCAAGACAGGATCTTACTATGTAGCTCATACTGCCCTTAAACTGACTATGTAGTCCAGGCTAGCCTTAAACTTGCCATGATCCTCCTGCCTCAGCCTCCTGAACTCTGGGATTACAGGTGTGTGCCACCATGCCCAGCCTACCTTTTAATTGAGTGTTTCGCATTCTGACTTGAATTTTGAAGGCACCACCACCTTGTAATGCTGGGGATTGAACCCAGAAGTGCTAGCTAGGTCACAGTCACAGCCTCAAGAGTTGTTTTGTATTTTGGTTAATGATCTTCTATCCGATATGTCCTTTGGAAGCCTGGCATGGGGTCCTGACCCAGACCTTTACAGGAAGACTGAACAGTCGAGGGCAGCATGGGCAGTTTAGAGCCCATGTCCTAAAGAAAGGCAGTGCTGGAGATATTACTCAATGCTTCTCAGGTTCAATATTAATACAGAGGGAGAAGTGAGAAAAATACCTTGAAAGGTCTTACTACCTTGTCTATGCAGGTTGACCTCGAATTCACAATCCCTCCATCTCAGCCACCCAGGTAGTTGGAACTGCAGCATGGAACCATTGCTCTGTTGCAGTTTGTTAATGCACCAGGTGTGGGGTGCATACCTGTACTCCTGTAATCAATGCATTTGGAAGCCTGAGGCCCTAGGATTCCAAGTCCCACCCCAGCCTGAACTGCATGGAGATTGCCTGTCAAACACAGTATTCCCTCGCTGTTTCGTGGTTCAACTTTGGCAGACAGGTTTTCCAAAAAAATGCTAATCTAAATTATCATGGGTTTTCCGCTATATTGTGGGATTTTGCAGTACCGTACAGTATATGTATGTTGTTAAAATTATGTAAATTATGTAGGTTTATGAATTTAGGAAATGGTTAAGGACATTAGAAGTGTTTTTTCTTTTAAGAAGTGTTTTTAAAAGTGTGGGAGAGGTTTATGAGTGGGAAGGGTATGTAAAGCCTTAAAATATATACCAATAGTAAAATAAATACAACATCGCTACTTTGCTGCTTTTCACTTATTGTGGGAGTGTCTGGAATGTAACCTCTGTGGTAAGTGAGGGACTTAAAATAGGAGTCAATGATATTCATGCAAGACTGTTTCTGGACTCTGCATTCTGATCTGTTTTGTCTCTTTTTTAATGTATTTAGTACAGGGTCTACAGATTCTCACTGTTTAGATTGGACTAGTGATTCTCCTGTGTTCAGCATCCCAAGCTCTGAGATTACAGGCGCCCGCCACCACACCCAGTCTCAATCACCAGCTCAGCAGGCCCCAGGGAACACGTTGCAGGGGCAGCACCAATTGTGCTGGGGTTTGAACCCCCAGCCCCTGCTTCTATGTAAGCAGGTGCTTTAATCCACTGAGCTACCTGGCTGGCCCTGATTGTCTTTTCATAAGTTGTTTGGATTACAGGTATGCATGTGGCTGAAAACTTTTAATTTTGAGATAAGGGCTCATTAAATCCCCATACTGTCCACGCGGGACTCTTGGTTCTTTAGGGATTATAGATGTGTCTTTCAGCACAATGAAGTCTAACTTCCTCCTTTTTGTGTGTGTGGTTTTGGTTTTTTGAGACAGGGTTTCATATGTAACTTATGCTGGCCTTGAACTCATTATGCAGCCCATGCTGGTTTCAAGCTCAGGATGATCCTCTTGCTTTACCTCCTCAAGTGCTGGAATTGTAGCCAAGCACTCTCATGCCTTGCCTCTTTTAGCTTACTGAATTTTATTGAGTTTACATTGACTCTGTAAATGAATAGAGGAGAACTGATTGTTGATTCTTTCTTATCTATGTAGATAATTATGGCACATGCAAATGCAGTTTCATTTCTTCCCCGGTATTTCTTTTTATTTATTTTTTTTTTGGTGGTACAGTGGGTTGAACCCAGGGCCTTCACACCTTCACACTGAGCTACTGCCTCAGTTGTTGTTGTTTTTTTTTTTTTTTTTAACCTGATCTGCCTATGTAGTCCAGGCTGGCCTTAAACTATGTAACCCAGGATAGCCTTGAACTCATAGCAGTCCTCCTGCCTCAGCCTCCTTATTGCTAGGATTACAGGTATGCACATGGCTGAAAACTTTAATTTTGAGATAAGGGCTCATTAAATTCCCATACTGTCCAGGCGGGACTCAAACTCTTGGTTCTTTAGGGATTATTAGATGTGTGTTACCACACCTGGTTTGGTCTGTGTATGTCTTTCTGTATCTGGCTTGCTTGCTTGTTTGCTTTGTCTTTTTTGTGAGGAAAAACTTTTTTTTTAGTACCTGGAATCCAACTCATAGGCTTGCCAGGCAGGCCCTGTGCCTCTGAGCTACATCCCCGCCCTGAGATACAGTCTTGATATGTAGTCTTAAGTTTACTGTGTAGTCTAGGCTGGCCTCAAATTTACAACAATCCTCCTACCTCATCATTTCTGAGTTTTGGTATTATGGGTGTATACCACCACACCCAGCCTTGTTTTATTTGTATGTGTGTTCTTCACACATGATCTCACTATGTAGTTCAGGCTGGCCTTGAACTCACTAGGTAGGCTGGCTTCATGATTTTTCCTGCCTCAGCCTCCAAAGAAATACTGAGATTACAGGCATGTGCCACCAGGTCTAGCTGGAGTTTTGTATTGAGATAACCAGAAAAGCCTAGCCCACTCAGGAGCTCATCTAGAGGTACTTTTTATTTCTACTGATAGTGTTTTTTTTTTTTCCCCTATCTCTAATACTTTATTTTTTTCTCAGAATTTCCATATCTGTATACATAGACCATCAGTTCTTATACTGTCTGTGTTCACGCCCTCAGCATATTGGTCATACTTGATTTAAATTCTTTTAAGTCCAGCATCTCCCAGCTCAGTGTGCTCTGATCTTGGTGTGTCTTGTAGGCTATCTTGGTGGCTGGATAAGAGGAACTTGCTGAAAGGAGCTGCCAGAAATGAGCCTTGAGGCAGGGGATGTGGAAGTCTCTGGCCTTGGACAGCTTAGCTCCTGCACTCCTGGGTGGGGCAGGATGGCTGATTTGTGCTGGAATCTAAATCTTTCTGCCTGAAGGTCAGATAGGTTTTGATAAAGCCTTGGCTCTGGCTGAGTAGTTTCTCTGGAGGGCAAATCTCAAGAACTAAATGCTCTGGAGTATTTCAGGATGATCTGTTTCCCTGTACCTGAGTTTTGGCTGAACTCACTGTGAGAACCTTTTGGAGCACTTGGAGGTAAAAGACACCAAAGGGGAGGGGCTGTCTGATCACTTGGAATCCCTGGAACTTCTACCTCCCAGCTGGTGTCCCCAGATCGTCCAGCAGCTCCTGTCCCCATGGCTCCAACTCCACTTGAGGTCTCTGCACTTGGGTGTCTGCTCTGGGAAGTTCCAGTTTTAGAGGTACCAGTTGCCTGTCCTAGGGCCGAAGGAAAGTGTTGATTTTTTTTTTTTTTTTAGTTTGGCTTTTTTACCTGTTGGGATGGAGACTTCTAAGTTCTGTTCTTGTGTGCAGAACCAGAATCCTGATAGGCATGTCATCCTTTTTTATGACCAAATAACAGTGCATTGTACAGTTGGTCATATGCCATGTTTTGTTCGTCTATCCACTGACTGGTGGGCTTTGGGTGTTTTCCACTCTTTGGCTGTTATGAGTAATACTTGAGCAAGACATTTTTAAGCACTTATAATTTCCAGCTGGACATGGTAGTACATGCCTATCTTCCTAGCACTTGGGAGGCTGAGACAGGAAGACTTTGAGCTTGAGGCTAGCCTAGGCTATATAACAAGTACAAGGCAGTTTGTCTGAAAGCAAGCAAGCAAGCAAACAAGCAAGTAAGCAAGAAAGAAATCTATAATGTGCAGACAAGAAAGTTGAAATGGTGGTTGTGTCAGTAACCCAGTATTTGTGAGTTCAAGGCAGTAGAATTGCAAGTTTCAGGCCAGCCTGGACAAATTACAAGACCATGTCTCAAAATAAAAAATCGGGCCAGAGGTATACTCCAGTGCCAGAACTGGGTTGAATTCTCACTACCACTAGGATGAAAGAAGTTGAGTTTTTTTTTTTTCTTCTAAATCTATGATCTTTAGAGGGGTAATGCTGGGTGTCAAACCCAGGGCCTTTCTGCTGAGTGAGCTACATTATCAGCTCTATTTTGCCATGTCACAAATTGTCTGGGTTGAACCTGTGATCTTTCTGCCTTAGCCTCCCAGAGTGTTGGTGTTACAGGTGTGTATTAAATATGGGAATACTGTAAGAAAAATGCTTCCTTGACTGTAGCTTATGCCAGCCCCTTTCAGCTTACCATGCCCTGTCATCTGAGGCAGTGTTTCATGAGTGGCTAGCAGTTTGCAGTGCAGTGAATAATGACTCATTGAAAACCCAGACTCTGGAGTACTGGTGATAAGTACAAGGCAGATGAAAACTGTAAGATAGTAGGACCATGCAGTGGAAAAGCATTTAACCATTTGCTTTTTCTTTTCTTTTAGTTTTTTTAGTATGTTCAGTATAGGGTCTTACTACACAGATCAGACTTACAGTAATCCACTTGTTTTTAGCCTCCCAAGTGCTGGGCTTGCAGGTGTGCGCCACCACCACACCCAGTCTCAGCTGCCATCTCAGCACACTCTGGGGGCAAGACTGGCATGTCATGCCAGGGATCAAATCCTCGTCCCTGCATTCTGCTTAAGCAGGCACTATTTAGTCTGCTGAGCTATCTGGCCAGCCCTCCATTTGTTTTTTCTTTTTCTTTTAGGTAGAACTGGGGATTGAACTCGGGCCCTTGCACCTACCAGGGGAGCACTTATTCTACTGAGCCATCTCCCTGGCCCTGCTTTTTCTTTTATAATATATTTATATCATATCATATCATATTATATATTTTTGTCTTTTTGAAATAGGGTCTCACTATGCAGTTCAGGCTGGCCTTAAGCTCACTTTGAGCTCAGGCTGGTTTCGAAATCACAACAATCCTCCTGTCTCAGCCTCTGAGGTGCTGGGATTATATTATAATTTTATTTTACTTAATTTTAAAATTTTAATTAATTAATTTTTTGCCTGAACTGGGATTGAACTCAGGCCCTCACACTTGCCAGGAAAGCACTTATTCCACTGAGCCATCTCTCCGGCCCACCCCTGCTTTTTCTTTTTTTTTTGTCTTTTTGAGACAGGGTCTCACTATGCAGTTCAGGCTGGCCTTAAGCTCACTTTGTAGCTCAGGCTGGTCTTGAACTCCCAACAATCCTCCTGCCTCAGCCTCCCAAGTGCTGGGATTACAGGCCTGCGCCACCACGCCCAGCTTGCTTTTTCTTTTAAAATGTAATTTGTTATGGTATGCCAGCCCTGACCCTGTGTGTGTTATAATCCTAGCACTGAGGAGGCTGAAAACAGGAGGATCATTATGAATCTAGGCTGTAATGAGACCCTGCACCAAAAACACAAATTAAAAAAAAAAAAAAAAAGTACATATGATTTGTTTTCCTTTTCCCTCATGTTCTGATTTTATAATATTGCAAACACTGGCCCAGGGCCCATCCATGAATGAGTCACCTTTGTACGTCCAGGCTGTGGCTGGAGAGGGTATTCTGATAGTGTCCCAAGGTTGGAGAGCTGTTCACTAAGCTCCCCAGGGCACACCTGTCAGCATTTCCTTGTGGACAGGACCTATGTCTGTCCTGTCGCTGGCACTGTAACTACAGAGCCCGTTTTCCTCTCAAGGTTCTGCTTATGATCAGTTCTACAAACTCTTAAGGTTTGCAAGCAGAGTCAAGGAACTGGAAGTCCACGTTGGGTGTATTGGTAACCAGAGCAGCCCCTCCTTGGTCTTTGAAAGGAGCCGTCACTATTTGTGCATGATCCCGGGGATCAGCTCCAGTCCTCTGGCCTGGCCTGGCTCGTAGAGTCCAGGTGGCGAAGAATAGCCTTCATGCATAGTGCCTCTCCAGGAGGGCCAGTTCACAGGGCGAAAGGGAGCCAGCTCCTGGGCACACACTCACCAAACCTCTGCTTGAGAAACATTTGAGCGTCTTACTGGTCAGAGAAAGTCACATGGCCAAACCTAGAGACAAAGGTGGATGGACTACTCTACTTCTGGTGGTAGGGAGCAGCTGAGGCACACTGTGGAGATGGGGGAACTATCATCACTGTCAGGGACAGTATGCACAGTGAGCAGCTCTAATGGTGTTGGTGCACAGTGGGCCTGGGGCAAAGCGTTGTCCACCTGATGTCACTTGTTCCTCCCTTCAGGACATTTTCATCGTCACAACAGAATCAAAAAGCAGGGAGATTCTTATTCTTAGGGTAGAAAAAAAGGGGATGTTTTTATTTTTATTTTTTTGGTACTGAGAATAAACTCAGGACCTTGTGCTTGCTGGGCTTCATCATGCCTCTGAGCTGTATCCTCTAAAAGCCCCTCAGAACAGACACCACATTGGGTAGAACTACTGGGTGGAGACTTCTCATTGGTGTCACAAGTACAGTGAAGATTGCAAAACTGTTCTGATGGGGATGGGCAATGAGTTTGGCTAGTGCTTTAGGCATTATACAATGAAGTGGTTTTTTTTTTTTTTTTGTCTTTTTGAGACAGGGTCTCGCTATGCAGTTCAGGCTGGCTTTAAGCTCACTTTGTAGCTCAGGCTGGTCTCGAACTCACAACAATCCTCCTGCCTCAGCCTCCCGAGTGCTGGGATTACAAGCATGCGCCACCACGCCCGGCTGAAGTGGTTTTTTTTGTTTGTTTGTTTTTTGTTGGAACCAGGGATTGAACTCGGGCCCTTGTACTTGCCAGGCAAGCACTTATTCTACTGAGCTATCTCCCCAGCCCCAGTCACATATATTCTCAATGGGTTGGATTCAAAGGCAGTTGCAACCTTCTAGGTTTGTTTGTTTGTTTGTTTGTTTTTTCCAGTACAGAGGATTAGCAGTTATTCTACCAAGCTATCTCCCCAGCCCAACCTTCTAGGTTTTGGAGTAGAAAAGATAGGTAGGCCTGGATTTTACTTTATTAGCTTTTTTTTTTTTTTTTTTGCAGTACTCAGAATTGAACTTGGGACCTTAAACTTCCCAAGCGTGCATTTAGAAAGGTGCTTCCACTGAGCTATATACCCCAGTCCTATTAGCTTCTTTTAATGTGTATAAAATGAGCTAGACATCTCCTCCTCCTTTTGAAACTCTTTATCTCCCTTGGCAAGGTGTCATATGAGCTCAAAGCAAGGTTTAAAGGCATAAATCAATAGTCTCAGAGCACTGTGGACTTTAGAATAAGCTGTTTTATGAGATTAATCTAACGTATATGCTATAAAATTATAATATGTGTTGATTTTTCAAACTCAGTGCTGGTCTAACTCAGACTGAGCAGTTCTTTGTCCTCCTACCCCTGAGTTTTCTATGCCTTCTACATGAGCTAAAGGGACCATCTGGAGTTGGAAGGAACAGCATTCTCAATGAATAATAGAACTGTTCCCTTTTGCATTTTACTTAGCCATCTTACAACTCAGTACTGAAGGAATTAGAGCAGCCTTGAGTTGCATGAACCAACGTGGGCATGGTCATTAAAGTGAACCATGACATGTAGTGGCCCTGTCACCCTGGGCCAGAGCAGACACTTCTGCCCTTTTTTTCTCCCTCTCAGGGTGAGGATTTGAATGGTAGCATGTTAAAAGTGCATGACATGGAAACTGCTGTCACTGCTGACAGCTCGTTTCTTTCTTTCGGTCTGTCTTGGCAGAACCAGGGTTTGAACTCAGGCCCCTGTGCTTGCCAGGCAAGTGCTTATTCTACTGAGCTATCTCTCCGGCCCAGACAGCTTGTTTCATGAGTGGTGGTTAATATGTGCATAGAAGAAAAGCAAAACCTCCTGCACAAAGGCTACCAAAGGGCTGTAGGGGGCTTACTGAGCAAGTACCTCGGTGGAGAGGGCTCAGTAGCCAAATACAACAGATGTGCGAGGTGAGTAGCCAAAGATTTTATTGGTGATCATCTTTTTCTTCTCAGAAGGGGAGGCAATATTCAAGAACTATGTTATCTTGGAGATTTTATTTTTTGGGTGTTTTTTTTTTTGTTGTTGTTGTTTTTTGCAGAACCAGGGATTGAACTCAGACCCTTGCACTTGCCAGGGAAGCGCTTATTCTACTTAGCCATCTCCCCAACCCCTGGGTTTTTTTTTTTTTTTTTTTTTTTTTAATATCTTTTTTTTTTGTTTGATACAGGGTCTCGCTACCCAGCTTGGACTCATATAATGATCCTCCTGTTTTCAGTTTCTCCAGTGCTAGGATTACAGGCATATGCCACTATGCCCTGCTTCAGTGACCTGCATGGTGTACCCAGGGTTCTGGGGTCAGCATGGCGTGTGGTACTGGGGAACTAGGTCCTTGCACTTGTCAGGCAGGTACTTAGGCCACTGAGCTGTCTCCCCAGCTCCTTGGAGTTTTATGTTTTAAGCCTCAAGTATCATGTATATTTTTGACTAGAAGTCAGAAAAGCTGTCTTCTATTTTGCAAATAAATTGCAAACCTCTGCTGGGTGCTATGGGACAGGCAGGGATTCCTAAGAACTTCCCACTGCACAGCAGGTAGGTACTGTGTGTGACCGTTGCCATTTTGGCCAGCCAGCAGACCTGCTCCATCCTTAAGTGCACAGTCACTTTGCTGGCCACCCAGAGGAAGGTCAGATCTATGTCAGAGGCCATGGGGCCGTAGGAGCACCCTCCAGTGCTGCGCTGCCTCTTCTGGGGGCTCCCTTCTCCCTTCATTGCAGTTGCTCCATCTCCCTGATTCTCAATTGTTTCCTCCTCCTGTTACTGTTGCAAGGTTAAGAGTGGCCCCCAAGAGGAGAGGCACCGCACACTCCATCCTGCCAGCATCGACTCCTTCCCAGTCTGTTGCAAACTCCTTCTGGCCAGTTTATGATGAGGAGAGGATGGTAATCTGTTGACGTGGCATCACTTTGGCCACATGTCTGTAACCCAGGAGGAGGATGCCCCTTTGCCACTGTTCGCGTGACCTGTTCTTGCTGTCACAGTATTCCCCTTTCCCTGCTTCCTAGAAGCCTTCTGCTTCCTTGGTGTTCCACTTTGCTGCCCCTCTGGGCACCACTTAGCAGCTCATCACTCACTGAAGTGAATTCAGTGACTGATCTTGGACGGCTCTGGGGGCCTGATGCTGTCTGACACCTGGAACTGCTCTGTGGTGACCTGATCTTTGGAGTGTCACTGCGCATTGCCTGGATCCTCTCCTGGACAGGTCGCCTAGCCCTCATTTGCATGGCAGCACCAGTCCCTTTGTGTTTGGCCCTACTCTTCAGTTGAGAGTTGTGGGCTTCCCTCATGTGTCCACAGGTGCTTGCTGTAGAATGAAACACCCTGATCGATATGATCCAAGCCAACCTGAGCACGATGCTGGCATCCAGTGCCAGGCTGTGCGGCAGGGTTCCCATATGTCTGGAAGATGAGTCTTGGCAAATTGGGAACGGCATCAACCAGCTACATTCACAGTGCCAAGTAGCACAGATTTAAAGATTTCATGATACTCTTAGACAGCTGAACAGAGATTTTATCATCGACAGCACCGCAGCCAGCCGTCGTTGCCTTGGCAGTGTATGTGGAATTAATTGGAGCACCAAGTTGACAGGACACGGTGTGGGGATGGCTAAGTGCCTTTTCCCCAGTCTTGAGCTGTGCTGTGTGCTGAGTTGTGTGTGTCCAGATTTCTGGGAGTGAGGAACGTTGCCCTCTACTGGGATTCTGACTTATTTTTTTATTCAACAATTCAATGAAGAATGTCTGTTGACAGTAATATAATGAACATGCTTAGTGCAAATGGAAATATTTGTATTAATGAGGCTGAATGTTGAGAGTTAGACAACGAGAGGGTTTCCAGTTCCAGGGGATTCTGGCCTGCTGCCCACTATAGGAATATGGGGGAGTCCAGAGACAAGCTTAGTGTTGGGACGCAGCCAGTGCCCTAGGTGCTCTTCCTTGGCACAATTTCTACTGTGGCCGTTGATTAGGGTAGTATCCCCCCACACCCAAACATGCACTTTTGTTGTACCGTGTATGTTTGTGATGATCTCTGCCAGCCTGAAATCTTTTATCTTTTTTTTTGGTGCAGGGTCTCACGATGCATGCAGCCCACAATCATAGTGATCTTTCTGCTTTTTGCCTCCCGATTACAGGCATGTGTCGCCACGCCTGGGTTACAGGCAGGGCTGGCGCACCTGCATGTGGGGCTGGCGTGGCATGGGGAACCAGGGATCGAACCCTGGTCCCTGCGCTTACATAAGCAAGCACTTAGTCCGCTGAGCTATACCGCCGGCCCCTCAGCCTGAAATCTTACATGTACATGCTAAAAACCTCTTTCAGGAATGAACAAATTAGACATTTGGAGCTTTCTGGACAGTGTTTTTCAGCAGTGGTTAGAATGGTTATAAATCCACCTTACAAAGTGATGCAATCTGGTGTTCATGGTCGAGTACACAAGCACACAGAAAACATAAGGGAACTTACTCACTTTGCACAATATACTCTATTCTCTCTCTCTCTTTTTTTTTTTTTCTTTTGGTGCTACCAGGGATCGAACTCAGGACCTTGTGCTTGCCAGGCAAGCAATTACTCCACTGAGCTATCTCCTCAGCCCTATACTTTATTCTAATAGCTTGGTCTTTTGATCTTTTTTTTACTCATTCCAAAGCCAGGTATGATAGTGCATGCCCATAATCCCAACACCAGGGCACCTTTTCCTGTCTGTGCCTTACCTTTTCTTGGTCCCGAGCACAAACTTCGTGGCCTTCAGTAAATGCAGCTGCTTCATACTTACTCCTGGCTATGCACTTGGCAGTTCTTTCCTCACATGCAAGGGTCCAGGTTATACAGGCTGTTCCATGACAGTGGTTCCACTGTGCAGCATGATCAGGGTGGCAGGAGGAGACCTCAGAAGGATTGGGGCAGGTTGCCAGTCACCCATCACAGGCTCCCTCCAAGTGAATATGTCCCTGGCCCTCTGCTCTCGAGCAGTAGGATGTGTATATGAGAGTCCTAAGTGACAGATGCCTCTACACACTCACCAGAAGCAAAGTATCAGCCCCTTGGCAAGCAGGTTCCTAATGGAACATTTCATTGTGTGGTGACTGTCGAAGGTAGAACCTTGCTCTGCAGCAAGTAGGGCAGGCAGCTCTGCTTTCTGAAAGAGGGTTCTGGAAAGCAGTTCTTGCTTAAGTGGAGTACCCTGTGAGAGGTTTGGAGACTCCCGAGTTTCCTGTTTGTGTGGCTCAGTCTGTGGGCCCTGTGCCTACTGCTCTCAGTGCTGTATTAGTGGCTGTCCTAACCCATCCTCTTAGGTTGTCTCTTTTTGCCACATGTATTTTGACTACAGGGAAACCTCATGTTCTGTCATGTGCTAGCACTGAGCATCTGGAGCCTTGCAGACAGCTCTGACCTGCCCGATGAGGCAATAGGGCATGGCCTGTCTTCTAGACTCTGAGAAGCCCGGGAGGACCCTGCTGACTCTGGATCTTATTGGGAGTGCAGGCTGTGTTTCTCCGCATCCATGGGCACACTTGGCTCTTGCGGGGTTTCCATGTGCCCGAGGCATGTGTGTCAGTGGAAGCGAGGGCTTTGTGCTTCAGTCCTCTGCCAGGAATAGAATAACTGGGCTATGAGACCAGTGAACAGTACTGTAAGGTAGACAATTTTTTTTTTTCCAGAAGTGGGGCTTGAACTCAGGCCCTTGTGCTTGCCAGGAAAGTGCTTATTCCACTGAGCCATCTCCCTGGCCCTTGGGTAGACAAATTTTATTACTTTTTTTTTTTTTTTTTTGGCAGAACTGGGGATTGAACTCAGGCCCTTGCGCTTGCCAGGGAAGCACTTATTCCGCTGAGCCATCTTCCCGGCCCTGTGTAGAGAAATTTTAATGTATGTATGCAGTATAGCAGAAAGCCATGACCAAATCAGAAGATCTTGTATCCCATTGTATAGCTTCCTCAGCACCGCCAGCAATCACCAATCTGATGGCTGTTCATTTTCTAGAAGGATTGTATGTAGAGTCACGCGTGCATGGCCTCTTTAGTTATCTTGAGATCTGTTGTGAGTACTGTGTGTACCATGTGTATTATTAGATCACCGTTACTATTGAATAGTGTTCATATTCTGTTGTATGATGTACTTGTTTATGGGTTGTCTCCGGTTCTGGGGTATTACCTGTTGGGCTGCCATGAATGCTTATGTGGAAGTCTTTGTTTTGCTTGCTGACTGTTATGGAATTGAGGACCTAGATCATGTGGTTTGGAAATACTAACTTTTTAAGAAACTGCTAATAGTTTTCCAAAGTGGTTGAACTGTTCTATAGCCCTACCAGTAAAGGTTTGGTTTCCTTTCATTGCTTCCAATCCAATACTTGATATTATCTTTTTTTTTGTGGGCAGCTTGGGCTGGCAAGGCATGTGGTGCCAGGGATTGAACTGCAGTCGCTGTGCTTGCCTAAGCAGGTGCTTTAATGTCCGCTGAGCTATCTTGCTGGTGGCCCCAGTATTATCTTTTTAATTTTACCCATACTAGTTTATTTTGCATAATACTAAGGAGCACCTTTTTTGTTGTTTTGCTTTTGAGACAGGGTCTTACTGTGTAGTCCAGCATGGCCTTAAACTCACTATGTAGGCCAGGCTGAACTTGAATTAACAGCAATCCTCCTGCCTCAGCCTCCTGAGTGCTGGGATAATAAGCATGCAGCACCATGCCCAGAAAAATCACGAATGCCATGATTTGAGAACTCGTTATTTTGGATTCAAGTCTCTCACCAGATAGGATTTTTTTTTTTTTTTGCGGTACTGGGGATTGAATTCAGGACCCTGTGCTTGCCAGACAAGCACTTATTCTACTGAGCTATCTCCCTAGCCCCATTACCATATAGGATTTGTGAATATTTTCTTCTGGGGATATAGCTCAGTGGCAAAAGTGCCTTCCTGGATAAGCACAAGGCCCTGAGTTCACTCCCTGGTACCACAAAAACATAACAAAAAAGTCTCTTTACAGTTGATCTTAGCTAAAAGGCTGAGAAGATGGGGTGAGGGAGATGGCTTAGTAGAATAAGTGCTTGCCTGGCAAGCACAAAGTCCTGAGTTCAATCCCTGGTTCCACAGAAAAAACCCCAAACAAACAAGCAAAAAAAAAGAATAAAAAATAAAAGGTTGAGAAGAAATTAAAGTGTCTTTAAAAGACTAGATATTTTCGCCTTGGATGACAGCACACATGCATAATCCTAGCACTTGGGAGACTGAGGCGGGCGGACTCTCATGAGTTCGGCAAGGCAGAGTTACAATGTGAGCTTAAGCCCAGCCTGAACTGTATTATAAATCTCAAAAAGATGGATGAATGGATGGATGAATGAATGAACAGAAAAGGAAAAAGAGCAGCAGAAACTCATAGGTTTGCTAAAGCCCATTATAATAATTTCCTTCTGGATCATGCTTTTGATGCATTTAAAAATGTTGACCTAAACCAAGGTCACAAAGGACTTTCTTAAATTTTCTTTTAGAAATGTTAGGACTAGGTTTTAAATTTAGGTTCATGATTCATTTTGAGCTCATTTTGTATAAGATTGGGACTAAAATTATTCTTTGTATACCACTTGTTCAGAATCTTTTGTGGAAAATACTGTCTGCTTTCTACTAAGCTCCTTTAAACTTTGTCATAAGTCACCCATCTTACACGTATAGAAAGAAAGAAATCTCAACATCTGGAGCCTGAAAAAACCACTGAGAGAACAAATGAGAACTCTGGAATTCCAGATGGCAAGGAAGCTTAGCTTCAAGTTGGGATATACTTTTGAGACATGGTCTTGCTTTGTAGTGCAGGCTAGCCTTGAGCAGACTGTGTAGGTCAGGCTGGCCTGAACTCAAGGTGATCCTTCTGGTCATCCTCCCGAGTGGTGAGGCTATAGGACGCCAAGCTCACTCTAGGAGTCCGGCAAGAACAGACCCATGGTGTGCATCCTAGGGTGAGTTGGAAATAGACCCAGACACCACTTTCCTCTGTCACGAAACAGTGGGTAAAGGAGGCAGAGTTCATAACAAGCACTTTTTATTTATTTATTTATTTATTTATTTATTTATTTATTTATTGGCAGAGCTGGGGATTGAACTGAGGCCCTTGAGCTTGCCAGAGAAGCGCTTATTCCACTGAGCCATCTCCCCGGCCCTGCAAGCACTTTTTAGAAGCATAAGAGACATTAATTCATTACCTTGAGTGCCTTAAGATAGGGCTTCCGCACCTACAGGTCCAGCTGCAGAGGTGACTGAACCTCTGTGGAGAGGACCAAGACTTAGGATCCTTGGAATCCCTATCGTGTATGAAATCTATAGTTATTCCGGGTCTGTAAGATTCTGGGCCAGCATTGTTTGGATTCAGGGTAAGCAAGACTCAGGCAGCAGTTGAGTTAGCAGCAGATTGTCACTGTTAAGAACCTAGTTCTGTGACCGCCACTGTCAACTCAAGCCTTCCTCAGAGAAATACTAGCTGTCCAGAGACAGTGACACATGGCTGTCTTTAGGAACTCCCAGGGCCAGAAGGTGACCTTCTTCATGGCTGGGCAGCCATAGGGGCTTCTCTCTTTAGGGGTCTCTCTTTATGTGACTTAGCATCTGCACTGTGCCTCCTTTTGTGTCCAGGGGACAGGGAGTCCAGCGCTGGGCCCTGCAGGTGCACAGCTCTGCTGGGACCAAGCTGAATCTGTTATCAGGGGTGGGAGAAGTGACTGACTTGGTGCACCCAGCCTGTGTTGCTCTCCGCGGCCAGCTGGGTGGTTTGGAGGAGGGAACACTGACTAGCTCCCATGTGTGGCCCAGAGCAGGAGACCCCGTCTAACACTCAGGAAATACTTTCTTTTCCAGGCACTACTGGCAGGTATGCGGAACCGGGAGAACAGCTCGCCCTGCCAGGGCAATGGAGAGGCAGCCAGCAGGGGCAGGAGTGTGGGCTCTGCATGGCTGGGCGAAGAGGAGCCTTGCAATGACACAACCACCCCTTCTTACAAGAAGCCTCTCTACAGCATCTCTCACAAGATCATGGAAAAGAAAAACCCACCCCCTGGGGACCTGCTCAGTACCTACGAGGTCTTTGAGAAGCCAAACTCCAGCAACAGCCCTTCCCCACTGCGCCTGCTGGGCGAGTCTCAGAAGCGAGACTGCAGTAGCACTGGGGCAGCCACCGACGGTGACCCCAATATCTACTTCCTGATCCAGAAGATGTTCTACATGCTCAACACACTCACATCCAACATGTCCCAGCTGCACAGCAAGGTGGACTTACTCTCCTTGGAGGTGAGCCGTATCAAGAAGCAGGTGAGCCCTTCTGAGCTGGTGGCCAAATTCCAGCCACCCCCTGAGTACCAGCTGACCTCTGCTGAGCTCAAACAGATTGTGGACCAGAGCCTGTCGGGTGGTGACTTGGCTTGCCGGCTACTAGTGCAGCTCTTCCCCGAGCTCTTCAATGATGTGGACTTCTCTCGTGGCTGCAGTGCCTGTGGCTTTGCTGCCAAGCGCAAGCTGGAGTCGCTACACCTGCAACTTATCCGAAACTATGTGGAAGTCTACTACCCATCAGTGAAGGACACGGCGGTGTGGCAGGCTGAATGCTTGCCACAGCTAAATGACTTCTTTAGCCGCTTCTGGGCCCAGCGGGAAATGGAAGACAGCCAGCCAGGTGGCCAGGTCCCCAGCTTTTTTGAAGCTGAGCAAGTGGATGCTAGCCACTTCTTGGACAAGAAGGACCAGGAGGAGGCCCTGTCTCTGGACCGGAGCAGCACCATTGCCTCTGACCATGTGGTGGACACACAGGACCTCACTGAGTTCCTGGATGAAGCTTCATCGCCGGGTGAGTTTGCAGTCTTCCTTCTCCACCGGCTCTTCCCTGAGCTCTTTGACCACCGGAAGCTTGGTGAGCAGTACAGCTGCTACGGAGATGGTGGCAAGCAGGAGCTAGACCCGCAGAGGCTACAGATCATCCGCAACTACACGGAGATCTACTTCCCTGACATGCAGGAGGAGGAAGCTTGGCTGCAGCAGTGTGCCCAGCGCCTCAACGATGAACTGGAGGGCATGGGACTAGAGGGGGGCAGTGAGGGGGAAGCTCCACGGGATGACTGCTATGACTCCTCCAGCCTACCAGATGACATCTCTGTGGTCAAGGTGGAGGACAGCTTTGAGGGCGAGCGGCCTGGCCGGCGCTCCAAGAAGATCTGGCTGGTGCCCATTGACTTTGACAAGCTGGAGATCCCTCAGCCCGACTTTGAGGTGTCAGGCAGCGACTGCCTGCTCAGCAAGGAGCAGCTGCGTAGCATCTATGAGAGCAGTCTGTCTATTGGCAACTTCGCCTCCCGCCTGCTGGTGCACCTCTTCCCTGAGCTCTTCACCCATGAGAACCTGCGAAAGCAGTACAACTGCAGCGGCTCCTTGGGGAAGAAGCAGTTGGACCCAGCTCGCATCAAGCTGATCCGCCACTATGTGCAGCTTCTCTATCCCCGGGCCAAAAATGACCGCGTATGGACCCTGGAGTTCGTGGGCAAGCTGGATGAGCGCTGCAGGCGCCGGGATACTGAGCAGCGCCGTTCCTACCAGCAGCAGCGCAAGGTGCACGTCCCTGGCCCCGAGTGCAGGGACGTGGCGAGCTATGCCCTCAATGCCGAGCGGTTCCGGGACGAGTATGAGGGCCCCCCGCTACCCCCAGAACGCAGCAGCAAGGACTTCTGCAAGATCCCCCTGGACGAGCTGGTGGTCCCCTCGCCCGACTTCCCGGTGCCTTCTCCCTATCTGCTGTCAGACAAGGAGGTGCGCGAGATCGTGCAGCAGAGCTTGTCTGTGGGCAACTTTGCCGCCCGGCTCCTCGTCAGGCTCTTCCCCGAACTCTTCACCGCCGAGAACCTCCGGCTGCAGTATAACCATTCTGGGGCTTGCAACAAGAAGCAGTTGGACCCTACTCGGCTCAGGCTCATCCGTCACTATGTGGAAGCTGTCTATCCAGTGGAGAAGATGGAGGAGGTGTGGCATTATGAATGTATCCCCAGCATCGATGAGCGGTGTCGCCGTCCCAACAGGAAAAAATGCGACATCCTCAAGAAAGCCAAGAAGGTGGAGAAATGATGGGCCTGTGGGCTGCCCAGAGACTTAGGATGGCCAAAGTCTGAGTGCTGGGCACTGCTGGGGCCGAGCGTCACTGTGGAGCACGTGTGGTACCACAGACTGGCACCTTATGTCCATGGGGCGTGGCTTCCTATTTTTGCACACATAAACACCCACCCAGCCACAAAAGAGCCTTGACATTTTTGATTTCTTGTACTCACGGCTGTTCCGTGTTCCCTAGTGTGGCTGCTGGAGGCTGAGGGAGGATGGCTGAGCGAGCAGAGAGACTAGAGGAGCAGGGTCCTGTCTCTGGCTGAAGCCACGTAGCCCTCCAGTTCGGGGTGCAGACTTGGCGGCGCCTGTGCTGTACACACATTTACTTCTCCTGTTTTACCCCCTCTGCACACACCCTTTTTTAAAACGCAAAAATCTGTGGGCTCTTTGTGGGCCATTTTACTTCAGAAAAAAATCTTTTTTAGTATGTGAGAGGAAGTACTGTAAGATGAGTAAGGTGCTGGGATTTTTAAAGATTTCAGATTTATGAATTTTGTAGAAGTGCCATGTTTGTGCATGATGGGTTAAAACTGAGCTCCCCAACCTTGTCTTTAACATTTGGTTCTGGAAGGCTCAGATGCCCCTTGGATGGCGGGAGAGGGATGGGACAGAAACAGTGAGACGGAGCTTATTCTGACTGAGTTGCCCCTCCCGCCACAGCACCCAGGCATGCTGTGCGCGCTGTCACCTGGGCAGCCTGTGGTGCCCTCTCTGTAGATGAGAACACTGGATGATGATGACATGAATGTAGAGGGACGTGGAGGCCTGTGTTTATACTGTCTCCTTGTGTGCTGTGTCCTTCTGTTCCACTCCCGTTCCCTGTCTGTGTGTGGGTGCTGGTTGGAAGGGCAGTTACGTTTTCTTGGAAAACAGTATGTGTGGGCATGTGGCTTCTTATTTGATTTAAGGGTGGGCCCCTTTGGGCTCACTGAGAACTATTTGTTTTCCGTGTGGGTATTTGTGTGAAATCCGGGTCTGGGTGCAGGATGACTTCCCCAAGCCTGTATGCACTCCTCCCACAGCAGGACGTCCTTGTTCCTGGGCAGGCAGGCCTGGGCCTGGGCCCTCCTGGGAATACCTAGCTTTGGAAAGACACAGGTCATCTCAGATAGGACTTGTGTGTCCTTCCCAGGCCCACTCAAAACTTTCTCCTCAGAACCTCCATAAGGTTCTACTGCCTTGTCCCTGGCCTGTCCCCTGGGTTGAAGTGCAACATCCCTTTCCTCCTTGCTGACTCAGAAGGTGTGCCTTCTCCAAGCAGCAGCTTGCTCTCAAGAGTGCTACCTGGGAGACCCTGTGACAGGTTGTATCCTGAAAGACAGTGTTTCACCCTGGATGGGGTCACATGCTTGAAGGGAAAGGAAACCATCTAACGTGAGTTGACTGCATCTTGCCAGAGACCCTGAAAATAACTGAATCAAACCAGGTAGTCATCAAAGCCTTGTAGAAGGTTACAGATTTAACCTAATGATTTACTGTTTTGCCACCCTAAAATGCAGAAATACTCTGTGAATCTCCTTCACACAGCTAGAATGTTAGTTCCAATGATTGTTAGGACATAGTTTTGCCTGCAACCAGTGGGCATTTATATATGTACAACACAGAGTCTGAGCAATGTAAAGTTGCTGTTCTGTGTCATTACAGACTATTTCTGCCAAAACTGCAAACCTGTATTTTTGAAGTTGAGAAATGTACAGGGACTTGATCACTCTGTGTCACACACCCACACACTGAACATGTGCAGGAAGCTTAAAGAGAGTGGAGGCCTACATGGATAGCAAGTTCTTCTGTGCCTGGATAGAAGGGACTGCGGCAGCCAGGAGACTCCCCTTTCCCCCTCACTTGGGCCTTTCTCTTTGCCTTAGTCTCCTGACTGTGCATGCAAGCCTGTGCGCATGGGCACGCACACCCACACGCACACACACCCCTACCCAAAGATGGCTATGGCGCTCTGCCCTTGGCCCTGCTGGTTGGGGGCTTCCATGGAATTTACTCTGGTCTCTAGGAGGTATCCAAGAGGATTCCAAGCCATGTGAAAATTACCCTGCTTTCTAGAGAGTGGAATGTGACCCTGCAACTTTAGAAGCACAATCAATAATTTTTTAAAAAGTTTTTGTCTACTTACATTAGAGAAATTGACAGGTTGTAAGAATTAAATGTCTCTTTGCAAACTAGAACATGTTCCAGTTTTAGAAACTGCGTTTTGGTGGTTTCCTTTACACCTTTCCTGTGGTGGGGCATCTCCCCGAATCTGTGATCCCTTTTAGCGAAGAAGGTGGCCGCACTTGGGGAGCTGCTTCTGGTCCCCTGGACTTGTCCACCATACAGGTGGCTCCAGTGGGTGTGCTTTTTACATGAAGCAATAGAGTATAAAAATGCTTATTTTTTCAGAATCTAATGTGATCCTTAAAATCTGTTCCTTCTCTCCATGTGAATTCTTGGTTTTCTGTGTGTTTCGGTCTTTTTTCTTTCTTCTCTCTGATTCTCTGTCTCTCTATGTCTCTTGCCTTATATCCCGAGGACTAAAGAATTAGCACAGACACATTCTGAGGTTAAGTAAAATAGTTACAGTACGTGGTTAGTGTTCATGGTTTTCTGTTAACAAGGTGTTAAAGAATGTCTGAGGATAGTCTTGAATGTACTGTGTTCGGATTCTGCTTCAGTTCTCGTGTCCGTGTCTACAAGATGACAAACATTTGACAGGGAATAAAGTGTCCGTTGTCATGAGTGGGGGTGTGCCTCCCCCTTTGTTCTTGACCCCAATGTTCTTTTTCTTTTTAAGTTGGGGGTGGGGCTGTCTGCAGCAGTCGCTAACCAACCCTGGGATCTGCTCGGTGGCGATGGCCTGGCTGGAATGGAAAGAGTGAGGGCCCAACCCCACTGCAGCACAGCCTTACAGAGCTCTGGTGGAGGCTCTGTGACTCTGTAGCTCCTCAGTTCTGAAGTGTGGGTGAGCACCCTGGGGACCACCGGCACTGCTATTTGGAAATACTGGCCTCACCTCGGGTGGATCCAGCCTTAATGTCTTTCTGACATCCTAATAAGAGCAGACCCCGCACAAAGTGGATATTAGAGTTAATACTGTGAGGTGTCAAAATAATGAGAATAATTTTACCAAAGATAATGAATTGTCGAATACTGTCTGGATTTCACCATTGATTTGAGTGCACCCTTAGAAAA
>PVKA01034321.1:0-23585 GCA_004027165.1 Ctenomys sociabilis
TCCCCCCACCCCCAAAAAGTGCATTTTTATCAATTGAATTTAAGTCTCCCACATTTTATTATAAAGACTCTCAAATACAGTCTATGGAATGTCTGCTCTGTGCTGTGCTCTGCACCCCCAGGCACCACCCCACGCACCCTCACCAGGCCCGGCCCCCACAGTCCAAGGCACCTCACGTCGGCCCGGGCAGGGCAGGGGCACATGGGCATTGGGGTTCCCTGCAGAGCTCGGGGCATCCCCAGGCCCCTGCCCCCGGCCCTGCTGCCCCCAGGCTCCCACTGTACAGTTCTGTATTTAGTGCAAGCCACTGAACTCTGAGATTGTGGCCTTGGTGGCTGAAAGCCCAGGCCCCCGACCCGTCCTGCGCCAGCCCCCCAGCCCACCTCTGGGAAGGCCGCTTTCTCAGCTTAAATAACTTTTTAAAATAAAACTGCAAATATAAATATCTTTCTTTCTCAAAAAATAGGATTTTTGCTTTTTTTGTTTTGTTTTGTTTTTTTATTTTTTTTTTTTAACTTTTTGTTTTGTTTTGTTTTGCCTGTCTGCCTCACCTCCAGTAATTCTGGCTGACTAGTCTGGGTCTGTCCTCAGGCTAGGGGTGATCCTTTGCTTTGCTCAGCTCTGCAGGGCTCCTATGCCTGCCACAGCCCCCAAGCCACAATGCCACATCTCCCTGGCTACCCACCTGCCTCCAGGAAAAGAACTGGGGACCCTCCTTTAGCACTGGAAGACCCCTGCAGAAGGAAGCAAAGAGACAACTAGGTACAGCGGTGACAAAACTCGATGGCCATATTAGGGGGCCTAACGGCTGAGCCGACTTTGGTATAGCCTTCGGCAGCCTGGTGGGGCACAGGCCCACATCTAGGCTGGGCCTTGTCTGCCATTTTACATTCACTGGTTTAAAAAAGTTTTTTTTCATGTTGTACAAACCTCCCCCCCAAATCCCAAAGGCAAGGTTGGGGGAGGCAAGGAGTGGCATCTGGGGGCTCGAGGCCAGGCCCTCTAGCCCACCTCCTACCCAGCTGCAGGGGCCCTGGCCTGGAGACCCCTAGCCTGGACCTCTGTCTCACACACTCACGCACAAAGTCACCCAAGCGACATCACCATAAGGATGGAAATAACAATTTCAATTTTTCTTTCTTTTTTCTTTTTTTTTTGTACCAGGCAGTTAAAAAACAAAAACAAAACAACAACAACAAAAAAAAACAAAAAACAAAAAACCCAAACAACCAAACCAAACAAAACAAAAAACCCAAAAACCCTTTCGGCAGCATCCTCCCAGACAAGTAAGCCCAACCCTCCTCAAACAGCTTTTCCTGAAATGCGAAAAAATTCAGCAGTATCTTTGGCAACACTTTATCACGACCTTAATTTAAAGAATAAAAATAAAATTGATCCACGTCTATATACAGTATGTGATTGCGCAGTCAGGGTAGGGCCTGGACTGGGGGCTTCGGGGGTCCCGGCTCTGGGCCCATGCAGCCACTGTGGCCCTGGGACTAGCTGGCGGTTAAGGCAGAGTGGATGGGGAGAGTAGGTGGAAGCGAGTGCGAAGACAGGGGTGAGGGTTTAGTGCAATTCCCGAGGTTTGTGTTAAAGTGTTGCTGACAGGCCATGGGCCCCTTTCCTACCAAGAGTCCCAGAAGGGCTGTCCCACAAGCCTGGTGGCTTCCACTGGCCAAGATGACATCTATGATTTTCGAGTTGGGTTTTATTGCAGAGGGTGTGTGGGGAAAACAGGACTCACGCTTTAGACCTCTCTGGGAGATGAGGCTGAGCTCCCTAGTGGGGTACTGGGGTTCTCTGCTCAGCCTCCACAGTTACTTCTCCAAAATAGCTCACCTAGTAACACTGGGTTACAGTCAAGGCCGGGACCTCCCAGCCCTGGGCCTGGCCCTTCTATGGGCCCTAAAAGGGGATCCTGAGACATCCTGGGGTGCTAAAGGGCTGGGAAGAAGGGGAGGAAAAGAAACAAAAACTCTCCAGTAGAAACAATATCAAAAATGGCCTTCTTAAAAAGCTTCCCTTTAAAAACAAAAGCAAGACAGAAGACGTTTGTCACAGACAGGGTGCCAGGAGGGGACAGGAGTGGAGGGCACACAGGAAAACCCTCCCACACCCTGAGCCTCGACAGGAAGAGGGGCCTTAGTCCGGCAGAAACCCTTCAGGATTTCACGCTGGTCTTGGCCTTGGCAGGACAGGGGTGGGCGGGGCAACCTGGCATCTGGTAGCTTCACCCCAAACCCGGGCCATGTCCGTGGCCTGTAGCCCGGTGTACGCCGAGCCTTTTGGGGGCCAGGGGTTGGGGGGAAGCAGGTGCCAGTCCCCGGGTTACAGTCAGTGCCTTTGAGTAAAAAAGAGGGGGGTGCACGGAAGGGGAGATGCAAGGCCCTGGAGGGGACCCCTGTCCTGTCACCACCCTTGCGGAAGGACTTGAAGGAGGTAACACAGCACTTCCAATATGGCAGCCCCATGGTGGCCATGCAGGAAGGAGGGCAGGGGTGGCGGGACACGGGGTGGGCGGGTTGGTCCGGCTGGTTGGGAGGCCAGTCCTGTCTCAGGGCCCATCCCTGAGCTGGGCGGAGGGGAGGAAGGTGCCATGGAAGAGGTGGCCATCGGGCAGGTGCAAAGACAAAAAAAAAAAAAAAAAAAGTAAAATGGAACAGGAGGGGAGGCTGGGGCTGACATGGCACCAACCTGGGGGACCCCAAGGTCCTGCCCTTGGCGCGGGCTCCTGTGGCCGAGGGGACCGAGAACACCTCTGGTCCCCTCTGATGGCCTCCTGTCCAACCCCCCCTTGGTCTTGGGGAACAGACGTGGATTCTATGTTTTGTGGTGGGTTTTTTTTATTATTATTTTTTACAAAAATAAATTGACGTTTAGGAATTTTCTTTTGCTTTCTCTCTCTCACTCGCTTTTTTTTTTTTTTTTTTTTTTTTTTTTTTTTTTTTTTTTTTTTTTTTTTTTTTTTTTTTTTGTCTTTTCAACTTTTCATAGAAGTTGGTTACAACTTGTAAACATAGTTTTAAATTAAGAATTACGATAAAGTACCCGTTCTGTTACAAAGTGCCAAGACTTCTGATGTGGTTGGTTGCGGTCATTTTTTGTTTTGTTTTGTTTTCTTCCTTTCCATTTTGTAAAATCTTTGATTTTTTTTTTATTGCTTTTGTGACATTGGACATCTGGACTCTCCTCATAATCTCCCATCCCTGCTTTCCTGAGACCCAGGGTCCCCTCCAATCTTGGCCAGAGTCACCCCGCACAGTCACCTGCTCCTCTAGGAAATATTATATATATATATATCTATATATATCTATATATAAATTTTTTTAAGGAGAAAAAGAAAAAATCTAAAAAGTGCTTAAAAAGTCAGGGGAGCTCAGGGTGGGGGGCAAGACAGAAGCTTTGACTATCTAAACATAGGGGTCTAGGGGGCCTGGGTCGGGGCAGGGACAGGAGGGTGGGGACGCCCTGAGGGGTGGCCCTGGGATCCCACCGATTGTAAGTGCCGTGACGGAAGGTGGTGGGAGGCCCTAGAGCCACCCTGGTGCCCCGATTCCCTCCCGGTCTTGCCACCACCACCATGCCCCCGTCCTAGCCCCTTTCTCCAGGCCTGGAAATAAATAGATTTGTCTCAGTGGCCAGGAGGTGCAGAGGAGCCAGGCCACAGGCAGGGTGGAGGCGGGAGCCTTGGGGGGATCAGCAGGGAGACCCCCCCCTTGCTAAGTGCCCTGAGGAAGAAGGGTGGGGGTCAGGGACAGGGGCAGTTTTAACGTCTGCTCAGAGCAGACAGGAATAAGTTTTAAGGTCTTGTCCGAAAGACTCATAGAAACCAGCAGGGAAGGGGAAAAGGACTCACGCCACCCCCTCACTGTCACCCCAGCCCAGACCTGGGATGAGGTCCCAGAACCCACACTGGACACCCAGACTTGGGGGTGGGGGAGGAATCCGTGTGCCCCACAGAGCCCCCCACACCGGGCCCCCAGAGCCCCCCACACCGGGCCCCACAGAGCCCCCCACACTGGGCCCCAAAGCCCAGTCAGTGACATCTGGATGGGTTCAGGGAAGGGGGCACACAGGAGCCAGGGAGGGAGGGAGGGAGCCCTGCAGAGGGAGAAAAACGCCAGGAAGGAGAAGAGTTGGAGAAAAGCACTATCCTAGATCCGTGACGCCCATATATATATATCTGTATATATATATATATATATAGATATAGATATCTGTATATAGATAGATTTTCTTTTTTTGTGTATTTTTGGGGGTGGGTGGTTAGCTCTCTTGCTCTCTCATTCTGTCTGTCTGTCTCAGGTTTCTGTTTTTGGTTTTCAGGCGAGTCCGGCTGTGAAGTTACCGTCGGCGGTGGCCCCGGGGCCACCTCCACTGTCATCCCCACCAGCGGTGCCCGCTACATTCAAGCGGCCCGAGGAGCCGTCGGGGCTGGTGGCCTCCTCGTCCTCCTCTTGGTCCTTAAAGTGCTTCTCCTGGCCGTTGCGCCGGGTGGCGGCAGCAGCAACGGTGGTGGCGGTGGCGGCGGCGGCGGCGGCGGCATCGGGGGAGCCAGGGGGCGCGGAGCTGGGGGCGCCTGGGGGTGGCACACCGGTTCCCGCCGTGGGATCGGGGGCCCCTCCCCGGACACGGGGCTTACGGCCTCGGCGGGAAGGAACCCCATTGCAACCGTCCTTCTTGAGGTGCCTGTGCAGGTGGTCGGAGCGCACGAAGGTCTTGCAGCAGCTGTCGCACTGGTAGGGCCGCAGGCCGGTGTGCACGCGCATGTGGTTCTTCAGGTCGTAGTTGTGCGCGAAGGCCGCGCCGCACTGCTGGCACAGGTAGGGCTTCTCACCCGTGTGCTTCCGCATGTGCACCTTCAGCTTGTCCTGCCTGTGGGGACGGATGGCGGCATGCATGGTCAGCACCCAGGCGGGGCTCCCAGAGACGCCCCAGTCCTGAGGGCTCCAGAAGTCCTATGTGGGCCCTGAGCAGGAGCTCCACCTCTCTGAATCACTTTCTCCTGCACGCTCAGGACAGGACAAGGAACCTCTGCCACGTGCGGGGTAGAACACAGGGTGTTCTATCACTGAGCCACATCCCAGCTCATTTTTTTCTTTTTCCACTACTGCTACTACTATTATTGTCTTTTTGAGACAGAGTCTCACTATGTAGTTCAGGCTGGCCTGGAGCTCACTTGTTAGGCCAGGCTGGTCTTGCAGTGATCCTCCTGCCTCAGCCTACTGAGTTCTGGGACTACAGATGTGTGTCACCATACCCAGCTCTTTTGCTAAGTTTTGCAGGCATGGTTTCCCACATGTGTAATCCCAGCACTAGGAACACTGAGGCAGGAGGACAGAAGTTTCACAGCCAGTCTGGGCAAAGGAATGACTTGGTGATTTACCATCTCAAAAAACAAACAAGAAACCCCCAAAGGATTGGAAGGCTAGAACCCAGGGCTCCCCACCCACAGGCTAGGCCCTCACCCCTAGCCTTCTGGTTGTTTCTGGGGATAGGATCTTGCTAAATCTTTAAGCTGCCCAGGTTGGGCTCAAATGTGCCACCCTCCTACTTCATCCTCCTGAGCTGCTATAGTGACAAGCCTGTGTCCCTGAGCCCTGTGCTGAATGCTGAAGATATTAGAAGAAACAGGGTGAGCAAAGGCCTCTGCCCTTTGCAATACCTGGTTGCTGGAGATCTGACAGATGGGGTGACCAAATATTCTGGTTTTAGCACTCAAAGTTCTGTATCTCAAAATATAAATCAGTCCTGGAGCAACTGGTCACCTCGGCCACCCATCCTCTGGACAGACTCAACCGGACTGTACTGGCTCCTGGGCTGTGGCCCCAGCACACTTGCACCCCGCCTGCTCTAGGGCCTCTGGATGTGCTGGGGCCCCGATAGCACCACCTTGGCCCCACACCCCACAGCACCTGACACTCCCTGCTATTTTACTACAGGGAGCAGCATGGGTCAGGCTCAACCGGCGGCCTTTAGTCCACAAACCTGGTCATTGTATCAGCCCTGGAGGGACTAAGGCCCTGGTTATGGCCTGTCCCTCTACAGTGGCTACTGGCCAGATGGTTCCAAGCCCTACAAACTGAGAGGTGCTAGAATTACTAAAGGCACCTTGGACTTTAGGAGTTTTAGTCAGGTGTGGTGCTATCAGTAATTTCAGCATTTGGGAGGCTGAGGCAGGAAGATGGCTTCAAGTTTGAGGTCATTCTGGGCTACTCAGTTCAAGGCCAGCCTGGAAAGTATAGTAAAACCCTGTCCTCCACCTAAAAAGCAACCTCCCTAAAGCTTTTATTTAATATGCAAAATAATGTAAAAACATTAGTAATTTTCTATGTAGATCAGTGAAATGGATTTATTTGGCTTTGTAAAATACGACAAAAATAACTCTGGCCTAGGGACCAGGGAGACAGCACAGTAGAGTAAGTGCTTCCTTGGCAAACACAAGGACCTGAGTTCAATCCCCGGTTCCACCAAAAAAATAAAATAAAAAAATTACTTTGGCCTGTTCTAACTTTTTCCCTTCATCTGGCTGCGTGAAAATTCTTTTGCAGAACTAGAGACTGAACTCAGGCCCTTGTGCTTGCCAGGGAAGTGCTTATTCCACTGAGCCATCTCCCCAGCCCCTGCCTGAAAATTTGAAATGATGTAGGCAGCTCCTGTGAAACTTCTACTGAAACTCCCCCCACTGCCGGTCTAGCTGGAAGCCACCCGGTGGGCGCGCGGGGGCCAGGTCTTGGGAGCTCTGCCGGCAGCTGCCGTGCTTGCCACTCCTGGCCCTTGTGCCCTGCATCAGAGCTGCTCTGAGTCTGCTCTGTCTCATACCAGCAGACACATTTTCTTTACTGCAAACCTGACAAACTCCTACTCATCTCTCAAAGGCTCACTGTGCCACTCTGCTTTTTCTACCTCCCCCCCCACTGCTGTCTTAGCCCTGGGCTCCTCCAGACCCAGGTCCCTTCCGCAATGCTCAGAGCCTTCCACGGCCCTCTGAAGCTCTCTGCAGCCTGCCTTCTGCCCCCTCCATAATCCTGTGGCCCTGCTGGAGCCAACAGAACTTGGATGACAACAAACCCGGGTGTCTGGCTTCTTCTGCCTTGGACAAGCCCTTGGAAGGGCCTCCGGGGTGCCCTGCTCAGGCCCAAGCTAGAGGGCTCAGGGCAGGCTACACTTCCCTCTCCCAACAGAAGCTGTGTGGTTCAGAGGGGAAATGACCTGCCCAGGGCTGCACAGTGGGCCAGGGGCCACACAGAGGCGGGGTGAGGGTGGAGGCAGTGCATTTCATCACCCCCTAGCCCTGGCGGGTAATTATAACCCCGGCTGCCACAGGCTGTGCTTACTCAATGCTCTCTGCCTGGTGTGACTCAGAGGGGCCCCTGGGCTTCTGGGCCTGCAGGAGGATGGGGGGGGGGCTCCCAAAGGGGGTGCAAAGAGGAAGCAAGTGGGGGCCTGAGCAAAAACGGCCCCACAGAGAATGCTCTGCTCTGTGCCTCAGTTTCCCTGACACAGGTGGGATCGACCCCAGGTTGAGCCTGGGTGGGTGTGGTCCAATTCAGGCTAAGTCACAGCCCAATCAGACTGGGCCTGTCGTGGTCCTGGTGGCAGGTGGAGGGCAGGGCAGGCCAGGTCACTGGGCAGGACCCTCCAGCCATGCTATCCCCTCCTGAGTTTACTAAGAGGCCACCTGAGAACTTCTGCCTGTGAGAGAAAGCTCCCCAAATCTCCAGCACCCCAAACTCACACAACAGATTGTCCCCTGCCTGGTTCTGCCCTTTGCCCTCACCTGGCACCCCTGGGTGCTAGAGCCCAACCACACCTTCCTCAGCCAGCTGCTGGGGAGGGGGTCAAACCCTGGTTCCTGTCCTGAGGGGTGGGGCCAGGAAGCTGGGACAATGGCCTCTTTCTTCAGCCTTGAGAGGCGTGGCTGGGGAACCCCAGGGCGGCCAGGCTGGGGGCAGGGGGTGACGCTGAGTCACCCAGCCTGGCTGGGTCCCTGCTGCCAGCCCCCCACCCCCACTGGGCCGGCCCGCCCTCGGTCCACATGGGCCAGCCAGCCACCTCTGGACTCTTAAGACCCAATTGGAAACCACTGGCCTGACCTTGAACTCTTCCAGCTCAGGGACCAAGCCCCACGGCTCCAGCCTGGGCCCTTCTACCTCCACTGGCTGTGATCCCAAGCCAAACTGGCCTCAGGGCCTTTGCACAGGCAGCTGCCAGCCCAGGACACTTTTCCCACAGCTCCTTCGAGGCTCAACTTAAATCTCTCCACCAGCACTCCCTCCCTTGGTGGCCCCACGGGACTTGGGCCTGTCCACTATTATGTCCTTCAGTGCTTGGAACAGAGCCCAGCATACAGCAGGTGCTTAAACAATGCTGAACAGGATGGGTGTGGGGGCACACATCCATAAATCCAGCATTCGGGAGGCTGAGGCAGGAGGGTCATTGTGAATTCAAGATCAGTCTGAGTTTAGTGGAAGAAAAGGAAGGAAGGAAGGAAGGCAGACAGACAGACAGACAGACCCAATTGGAAACCGTTGGCCTGACCTTGAACTCTTCCAGAAAGAAAAGCAAGACATGCTAACCAAATGCAGCATGGCGAACACATGTCATCCCAGCCTGGTCAAATCTTCATGAGCTGCTGAGACCCTGTCTCAAAAAATAAAGGGCTGAAGGGCAAATAAATATATAATAAATAAGGCTGGGAGATAGCTCAGTGGCATAAGCTCCTGCTGGTCAAGCAGAAGGTCCCATAGCAGAGAACTAAGAATTTTAGAAGGCTGACTCTCCACCTCGCCGTGGGCAGGCTCTTCACACCCCTATACTGTGGGGTTATTTTCTGTCCTGTGGACTGAATCCGGGCCCTTGCACTAAGGGCCTCAGCCTCCCAGACTGCCAGGGTCACAGGTATACTCTCCCGTGCCCAGCCACCCTGTTCTGATGTGGCCATTCCTTCCGTGGCCAGGAACCCACGGGGACAGCAATGGTTTGAAGGGTGTGGCGGGGATGGAGGCGCTCACCTGGTGAAGCGGACCTTGCAAATGTTGCATTCGTAGGGCTTCTCGCCAGTGTGCGTGCGGATGTGGCGCGGCAGCTTGCCGGCGCCCTGGATGACCTTTTCGCAGATGGGGCACTTCTGGAAGGCCTTGGCTCGGATCTTCTTCTCTCCTTTCTGAGACCACGCTGGGTACACATCCCCCTCGTGGGCGCCGCTGAAGTACTTCAGGTAGTAGTCCATGACGCCCTTGTCCTCTGCCCGCGACTCCTCATCGCTGTCCCCGCCCGCTAGCGCCCCCGCGCGGCCCACCGACGACATCATCTGCTGCAGCAGCGTACTGGCGGCCAGTCCGTCCACGTCACCAGCGTCCCCGTCCTCGCCCTCCGCTGGGCCAGACAGGAAGCCTGGCGAGTCCCCGGGCTCCGGCGCCGCCTCCGACAGCGAGGCTGCCTCCTCTTCACCGGCGCGGCCGTAGTGGCCATTCTGCGTGGCAGCCGGTGGGGCCACAGGTGGCTGGAAGAGGCCGCCGGCGGTGGCGGTAGCCGGCGCGTCCTCATCCTGCTCTGGCCATAGGCCTGGGGTGCTGTCACCTTCATCTCCTTCACCCACTGGGGGCCGATCGGCTGGGGGCCCTGGACCATAGAAGTCCAAGCCGTTGCAATCACCTGCAGCCACGGCCGCCACAGCAGCTGCGACGGCCTCTTTGGTGGCATCTAGGTCGTCATCGGATGCCCCAAAGGCGGACCAGGGGAAGTTGGCTGCGGCGGCGGCGGGGGGCAGGCTGTTCATGGGGTTGCTCTGGAAGAACTCCAGGTACTCCTTGGCGCGCAGCAGGTTGCGCTGGTCCACCTGATCCACGAGGTCGAGCTGGCCCGAGTCGCTGCCCGCGTCCGCCGCCAGGATCTGCCGGTCCAGGAGGTCGGCGCACACGTGGCTCACGGCCGGGATCTCCAGCAGGCGGGCGGCGCTGAGGATGTCGCCCACGTTGGCGGTGCTCACCGTGAGCGTGGCGGTGTAGGCGAAGTCCATGAGCGCGGTGAGCGCCTCGGCGCTCACGAAGTCTATCTCGTACACGTTCTGCTGGTCCACCACGGCGCCCGACGTGAACAGCTTCTTGAAGTACTGACTGCAGGCAGCCAGCACCGAGCGGTGCGTGGGGAACTCACGGCCCTCCACCAGGATCACCACGTCGCACAGCAGCCCCTGCGTCCGCTGCTCATTCAGCCCGCTCAGGATGTCGCTGCTGTGGTCAGGGAACGGGATCCCAATGGGGCCATCCACGCCGCCGGCCATCTTCCGCGCCGAGACCTGTGTGGGGCACGGGGTCGGGGAAAGCACCGTAAGCAAGGTGGGCCTGCACCCAGGATGCTGGGGGATACCTGCCCGCACGGCTGGTCCTGGTCCCCAGCTGTGCATAAGGCTGTTCATACATCCTCAGTTCAATAGCAGTGCACACGAATGCTCAAGCGCCTTAGCCTTTTATATATCTATTATTATTATTATTATTATTATTATTATTATTATTATTACTTTGTGGAACCGGGGACTCAGGCCCTTGCACTTGCCAGGGAAGCATTTATCCCACTGAGCCATCTCCCCAGCCCCTATTTTTTTTTTTTTTTTTTTTTTTGAGACAGGGTCTCACTATGCAGTTCAGGCTGGCCTTAAGCTCACTTTGTAGCTCAGGCTGGTCTCGAACTCACAACAATCCTCCTGCCTCAGCCTCCCGAGTGCTGGGATTACAGGCCTGCGCCACCACGCCCGGCTTCCCAGCCCCTATATTTTTGAGACAGGCTCTTGCTATGTAGTCCAGGCTGGCCTTGGTAGTCCAGGTAATCCTGCCGGGTATGGTGATGTACACCTGTAATCCCAGCAGGTGGAGGGAGGATCCTTGCAAGTTTAAAACCAGCCTGGGATACAAAGTAAGCTCAAAACCAGACTCTCAAACTGAACTCTCAGAAGGACCAAAAAAAAGCATTGGGGCAAGGGAGATGGCTCACTAGAATAAGCATTTGCCTGGCAAGTGGAAGGACTTGAGTTCAATCCCCGGTTCTGAAAAAAAAAAAAGAAAGTAAAGGAAAAGCATGAATTTTTTTGCTGGGTATGGTGGTACACATCTGTAATCCCAGCACTGGGCGCCTGAGGCAGGAGGACTGCCACAAGTTCCAGCCTATTTCTAGGCTACACAGTGAGATTTAGGCCAGCCCGAAGCATATAGCAACACCTTGTATGCAAAACAACAAGCACATGGGCCAGAGAGATGGCTCAGTAGAACAAGCACTTCCCTGGCAAGCACAAGGGCCTGAGTTCAATCCCTGGTTCCCCCCACCTCCTCAAAAAAAAAAAAAAAAAAAAAAAAAAAGCAGTGAGAAAAAGCACAGTAAGATGCTGTCTCAAAGACAACAACAAAAAACCTCAAATGATCCTCCTGCCTCAGCATCCTGACTGCTGGGATTACAGATGTGTCACGACACCAGCTTTAATCCTAATTTATTTTATGCATGACATAATGCTGGTGAAAAATACTTTAGCTGCAGAGAGAGGTGGGGCCCCTGGGAATCGAGGTCATAGGGCACCTGGAGGTCTCTGAGGCACACAGTAGGTACCTAAGCAATGTACTAGGAAGGGACAGGTGTGAGGTTCCTCCTCTAAGCCAGCCCTGTCTGTGACCCCCAAGCCCTGTTTTCCTTGGCTCCTTCAAGGAAAACAAACCTTGGAGGGACCACTGTATGTCACAATCTGTCAAGGACAGAGCTAAACCCTACCCAAACTTGGCCCCTGTGACCCCAGTTTCCTTTGGGACTGAGTTGGCAGAAGGAGCAAGACAGAAGAACCCTCAGCACCCAGCCTCAAGACCTTGCTGGGTTCAAGAGAACAGAGGGTGTGTTCCACGGGGAAAGGGCCTGTGGCAGCTGACAAACCTCTTCCTGCCCATGAGCCCCCAGGACGGGCTCAGCCTGGAAGTGAGTAATAGGGAAGACCAAGTCGCGCCCAGGCGAGGCCCCCAAGAGGGCCAGGGCTGAGGGCCTTTCACTTGCCTCTCTGCTATCTCAGCTCGGCCATCTAGCCTGCAGCAAGATCCTGATGCTCTTTGGATCTCAGTCTCCCCATCTGTCAAATGGGCCCTGATTCCTAAAGGTACAGGGCCCTGGAGGACTGTCCAGCCCACTCCTCTCCTCCACCCCCCTCCTTTCTGCTTTCCCCTGAGCTGTGACTCATCCGCCCACCCAAGCCCTTGTGCAACCCTCTGGCTCCTGTCCCCAACCCTCCGCCCTCTCCAGGGAGCCCCGCACCACCCAAAGCCAACCATGCTCCTCCGGTTTCTCTGGGCTGGCTAGGGTGGCTCTTGGGCAAGGGGCCCAGGCCTCTCCCTAGGAACAGGGCCTAAGCCAGGCCTCCTGAGGCCCCCAGGACCCCTGACTGGGGTCTTACCTGGTGGTCCGGTGTCTGCCCACCCGGCAGCCCTTGGCGCGGGGCTGCCACGGCCACACAGAGGCCTTTGTGCGGCCTGCTCACTGCCGGGGCTCTAGCCCTCCACCCACCCTCCTTCCCGCCACACCAGCTGCTAGGGGCCCCCCTTCCTCCACCCAGCCGCCCGCTGTGGGGAGGGGTTTGGGAGGGGCGGCTCAGATGTGGCTGCCAGGAACAGGGGGGCCAGGATGGGGAGGACCCTGCACGCGCCATGGCCCCGGAAAGCCGCTGAGGAGCCCCCTTTGGTGGCTTCCACCCCCTGCCACCATCTGCCGTCTGGCCCTGCACCTCGGGCCACACGTGGACAGATGGGGCTTGGATCAGATGGACCGACCCCTCCTCGCCAAGGCCTGCCCCACACACCACAGAGAGAACTCTGACCAAGGCCACCAGAGCCCCCAAAATGTCTACCCAAGTCCACTGGGCTGTTCTCCCTCAGGTGACATGTTGCTCCCTACCTAGTATCCTAGGGGATCTTGGTATTGGGACCCAAAGTGGTCTAACTAACTCAGCCACCACTGCCCCTGGACGATGAGGCCACCTCAGCTTTCTACCAGTGCTGCACCCTGGACCAAAAACTGTCCCAGCCCTACTTCAAAGGTCAAGATGCTCTGGAAAGGTGGGGCCCCAGGTCCCCACTGGGTTTGAACAACCATCACTCTCTGGGATCCTTTCTCCCAAACATCATCTTCTTGGCCCAAAGACCAGGCCCTGGGGAGAGGCTGGACATGCCAGGAAAA
This sequence comes from Ctenomys sociabilis, assembly GCA_004027165.1. Classification (NCBI taxonomy): domain Eukaryota; kingdom Metazoa; phylum Chordata; class Mammalia; order Rodentia; family Ctenomyidae; genus Ctenomys; species Ctenomys sociabilis. Next base: position 13,207 of record PVKA01034321.1, read on the forward strand.
GTCCCATGAGTGTCATGGTCCCCATATGAAAGGTGAGAAACCCAAGGCCCAGAGAGGAATAGGATCATAACCCAAGACATCCAGCAAGGCAATCCTCTTGGGCTGGGGGCCAGGTGCCAGTCCCCCACCCACCTGGACCGGTGGGTCCTGCCCTGGCCCTGCCAACTCCTGGCCTGCCTTCTCTCCAGGAACAGGAGGCACCTGCTGGCCACACCCTGTCACCACCCCCACCTGGGCCTCTCCCTGTGACAAGGGCCAAAAGACCCTGCCTGTAGGTGGGGGAAGACAAGTGGGGTCCCAGGCCCCTGGGGTCGCCACAAGCTGCACACCCACTACAGCACTGACTGGCACCGATACCCACTAGGGTCCTGGAAGTGGCTGTGTCTCCTTCCCTTGGGAGCCCGTTCCCCACCCTGGAGAGGACCCCTGAGGCTAGACCCTCACCCAGGTGCCCCACAGCTCCACCCCCACGCCGCCTATGTGGGACTTCCGGGATGCACAGTGCTGACTCAGCCTCGGCCACCCCACAAGGGACAGGCCCCCGCAGGCCTCTCCTGGGCTGCAAGTGGCACACAGTAGGGGTGTGGAGAGTGACTACCAGCTGAGGTGAGGCTGGTGGAACCCCAGGCTCACTCCTGCCTGACCACAGGCTACACGCTAAAACTGCTTTTCTTCAGCCTGTCCCCTGCCCCTGGAACTTCTACAGATTAAACAGGTGCCTTGGACTCATCTTCCCCACACCCAGCTCAGAGAGGTACTAAGACCCACCCAAGGTCACACAGCATATAGGTGGCGAGTTTAGGGCTCAGGTGCTTCAAGAGGAGCTGCTGCCACCTCCTGACTTCTGGGGACATGTAGTGAGGTCAGAGAGCAGCAAGCGTCCTTGGGGGAGACCCCAGGACTGAGAAGTTGAGGGGAACATGGATGGAAGAGGGACTTCCTCAGGATCCCAGTTAAGGTGAGGGCTGAGGGGCTGGACCCTCTGCTTCCCAGGAAAAGGAAAATGAGAGGAGCAGGAAGGAGCACGGCACACCTACTGGGTGCCACACAGGGTGGCCTGGGTTCAAGTGCAGGTCCTCTGTGTGCCATGTGACGGAGCTACAGGCACAATCTCAACTGCCGCTTCCCCAGGATCCTAGGGCCAGCGAGCACAGTCCTGTTCGTGTCCAGGCAGCAAACCCAGTTGAGGACCTACTGTGTGTCTGAGCCAGTCCCACAAAAGCCCCACCCAGGCTGTCCACTGTCCACTCTCTGAGGACACGAGGAGGACAAGCTTGTGGGACCTGGTTGTTCAGCGTTATTCTGGGAATCCAACCCACTTCCACCTACTATGTGCCAAGCAAGCAGGCAACACAGACCAACAAGGAAAGTGGAGGGAAAAGCCACCCTGAGAGGGTGGGCGGCGGGCCCAAGGTCACGGGTGGAGCTAGGCTGGCCCCTGCACCACCCCCTTCCCCACCAAAGTGCCAGGGATCACCAAGGCTAGGGTGGCTCTCAGCCGGCAGCCAGTCCACCCCTTGCCTGCCTGCCCCCCTCCCTTGCCAGGCAGCGGTCCTCCCTTGGGCCAGACCTGGAGCAAACAGGGCCCACAGGGCCCTCGGCCATTTTACATGTCCATTTATTGCCCTAAGTGGGGAGGGGCTTCCTGCCCAGGCCTTAAAGGGCCAGAAGCAGGAAAGCAGCCAGCCCAGTGAGAAGTGTGTTCGTGAGGGGCAGGGATGGTTGCAGACAGTTATCAGACCCTGACTCCAGGGTGGGACCAAGGCCCACCCTGTTCCCACACTCTCAAGTGCCACCATGGGCTGAGAAGCCCAGAGCCAGGAGACTGGGTTTCCAGGGGAAGCTTCACCCCCAAAAGAGGCAGAGAATGAGCTTCCTGTCATCAGGGGTGAGCAAGACCCAGCTCTGCAGAATCCCATCACTGCCACCCCACCTGCTCTTCCAAATGCCCTCTAGACTGCAACGACCTCGATGGACCTGTTTGTCACCTGGAGCCGCCTGTAGTGCACCATGCCCAGCATGGCTGGTGGAGAGCCTCGGCCTGGAAGCCCCTGGTGAAGGGCTCCGGTGATGTGCAGAATCCGGCTAGATCCCTGTTACACACACCCTAATGGGACAGGCCTTGTTTTCCAGTTAGACCAGAAAGGCGTGGGTGGGGACACTTCCACCAAGTGACTGACCACAGCCTGCTGAGGGGACAGATGGAGGGGCTGGCCCTCTGGCCTAACTCCTCACCAGTGCCAGATTCTCCCTACAGGGCACCAGGCCTGGTTCTGGTTCTGAGTACTGCACTCTATGCCCACCCTACTGGCTCCAAGAGGCAGGCCCAGAGAGGGGTGGTGATACCCCCAGGTCACACAGCAGAACTGGAATCCAAACACAGGCCACCTAACCAACTTGGCCAGCCTGACTAGTCCTCCCAGATATGTCCCCTCCTGTAGCACACAGCCCCTAGGTAGCAGCAGGCCATGAAATCCCGCCCCTCTGAGGCCAGGGGACCCAGAATGGCCCAATAGATACCCAGGCACTCAGGGTCTTCAGGACAGGGATTGGAGGCTGCTCCTCCGAGGGCCAGAAGATCAACAGCTGTTCCCAGGGCCTCCCAGAGTAGTTCTAGAGTGGGCTGGAGACAACATCTGCATAATGTCCCCAAAAGTGTCCCGTTGCACTGACAGAAAAGCTGAGGCCGACAGACAAGACGTGGTGGCCCTGGATGGGTCCCAGATGGAGCAGGGCCTGGCCTAGCCTGTTCAGCTGGTCTTTGCCACCCAGAGCTACTGCAGGGCAGTTCAGAACATAACAGGGAGGGGACAAGGTGACTTGGTGGGGGCTCTGAGGGCATCTCAAGTGGCTGGATGACCTACGCCCGACACCCAAGCATCTAGCTGGAGCTGGCCCAGAGTGCTCCCTCCAGCACAGAGGGAGGGGGTGAATGCAGGGGATCTGCAGGCTCCACTGGGGTCCTCAGGGAAGAATAGGCTCCAGCCAGTGCTACTTCAAAAAGGGTAGACCTGGGATTTGGCTCTGGAGAGGTGACCCCAGTCTCTCTGGGTACAACAAACAGAATGGGCAAGGGCCTTGCTGTCACCTGGCACAGCCTACATTCCAGAGTGCCCGCCTCAAGAGGCTGGGAGGTAGGAGCCCTGGGTCTCATGCTGGGTGACCTTGGGAGTCTCACTGGCCCTCTCTGAGCACAATGTCATCTTCAGACAGAACCTGGGTGACTGTCCATGTACTTGCTCATGACAGGTGCTGGAGGACACAGGTGGGCAGGTGCCCAGGCCATACCACCCAAGGGACTTTAGAAAGGCACCACAATGAGGGGATATAGCTACAAACGTGACCTTGGGCTGCTCTCTATTCCTCCATGCCACCAGCTCCTCTGTCCACCAACAACGCTGACACCCAGCCTGCTCTAAAAGCCAAAGTTGCTTAGGTCACTGGGGGAGGGGGGTATCGGCTCCAGCCTCGGTTTCCTCATATGGTAACAAGGACAGCCACCGGGTAGACCAAGTTCCAGATTAGACGGCTGCAAGGAAATAACCGAACAAACCCCAATACAACAAGGTTTCACTCCCGTCCCAGGGACCTTCCTCACAGCCATGCTAGGCTCTGCCTCAGTCTCCCTCATAAAGCAAGGGCTCACGAGCGCCCTGCAGTGCCTGCTTCTCTTCCCCAGGCTGAGACTTGGTGGCTCCCAGCCCAGGCCAGGGTGCTGACTGGTCCACACGCAGCCAATCAGAACTGAATAATAAATACCCCCCCAAAGTGACCCACGAATTAAAATTTCAGTGTCCCCGTTGGGTCCTCTTTCCGGCATGAGGCTTGGCTTCTCCGCCGGCGGCTGAGGTCCCCCTCCCTCAGGCCCGTCTCCACAGAGATGGTAGGCCGTAAACAGAGCCCCGAGCCCAGCTGAGAGGTGCCAGGCCTAGCCAGAGCCCCATGGGGGATGGTCCTGAGAGAACACAGCCCCAGCCTGGAGCCCTCTATCCTGGCTGGGCCTTGGGACTTCTCCTAAGCCAATTCTCCCAATAGGAAGTGATCAGGCCGATGGAAGAGAGGCCTCCCCCAGTGTGGGAGCGGCACACTCAGGGTTACGCCCTGGCCCTGGCCCTGGCCCTGGGTGGGGGGGCTGACATGGAATCCCGGACGCCCTCTCCGGTGGCTTCGAGAGGCAGCTGGTAGAGAGGACAAGGGGGGTGGCGGGCTAGCCACCCATGGGTGAGCCAGGTGGGCCCGCTGGAGGAAGGGGCACGCACACCTCTCTCACTTCCGCCGCCTGGCTGGGGGAGAGAAGGCGCTGCCGGCTTCCCCGTGCAACCCCGCCAAGTCCTCGCTGCCAAGCTCCTAGCAGACAACCATTGGGTGCCTTGGGCCTGGCTGGACAGCAGCGTCCTGCGGCGGTCCCTGGGTTCCCCAGTGGGCCACAGGAACAAACGCGAGGGAGTCAGTATGTCCCAGGAGCCATAAAGGCCTGGTCCAAGGAATGGACCGGCTCCAGAGCCTCGCTGAGCCCCCGGCCAGGTCCGCAGCCCCAGGCTGGGGGAGGGAGGAAGGGAGAGCGAGAGGGGGAGGGGACCAGATCGCGCGGCTCGCCCCTCCTGCCCGGGCGTAGGGCTCGCACGTGGTGCTTGGCGTCAAGGGGAAGGGGGGGGGTCCGGCCAGAGGAGACGGGGTCACGCGCTCGGGGGCGCGGGCGGGGATCGGGGGCCGCGCGCGCAGGCGGAGGCGCCGGGCCCAGTGAGGGAGGGAGCAGGAAGCGCCCCGTCCCACCGCGTCGCGGCCCCGACCCCGACCCCGCCGAACAGGCGTGGGCTCCTACCTCCTTCCCGGGGCAGCGCGAGGGGCCTGGCCCCGGCGGCGGCAGCGGCAGCGGCAGCGGCAGCGGCTGGGCTGGCTCCTCCGAGGCCCGGGAGGCGGCAATGCGCCTGGCCCCGCGCCACCCCCCGCCGCCGGCGGCCAATCCCCACCCGGGCTGGGGGGAGGGCGATGCAAATTACCCCGGATCTGGGCCCGCCCGCCCGCCACCTCCCCCGCGCCCCGGCCGGCCCGCGCCAGGCCGCGCATCCCCGGGCTCGCTTGCACCGCAAGGCCGCTTCACCAACACCCTCCCAGGGGAGTGCCCTCGGAGATGAGGGGTCCCCGTTTTCGGGTTAGGGGACCCCAGGGGAAGGGGGCTGGGGGCAGTTACACAACAAGCGGGAGGGGCCCGAGGCGGGGAGGGGGCGGCCCACGGCCGCGCAGCCGGAAGCCGAGACCGCCACCGGCCCCCGGCTAGGGGAGCAGTCCCAAGCCCCGCCTCCACGTAGGCTCCGCCCACAGCGCCGCGCCGAGCCGTCGCCCACACTCATTGGCCAGTAGGCCCGCCGCTCACCGCCCCTCCTCTGTATTACCCCTCCCAGCGGGCCCCGGCGGGCCGCAGGCGCGGTGTACTCTGGGACTAGTAGTTCTTACCTCCTGTCACCTACCAGTCACAAGCGGCCTAGGCACCACGACACCCAGAAGGCGCCGCGGTCCCTCCCGCCCACCCTCCCGGACACCCCACCCCTTCCCCTCCTTTGCAAAGCCCCCCTCCCTGTTTTTTCAGCCCCCTCCCCCCCATCCCCCATGGAGCTCCATCCTGGCCAACTCCAACGTATGCACGCAACATCGAATAGGCCCCCGCTGGGGTAGGGGGAGAGGCGAAAGCGCCCCCCGAGCCAGACCCGGCAGCAAAGTTAGCACGCGACGCGCCCCCCTATCTCCCCACGCCGGTTTCCCCCCACACCCTCAATGCATCCCAGCTTCCCCTCCCCCGCTTCTCCGCGCCTGGGAGCCCCGAAAGCCAGGCACCCGGGTGGGGTTGGGGGGGCGGCTGGCGCACAAACCATGCACTTCGCCCCCAATCCCCTCTCCCGGTCCCACGCTCCTAATCTGGGGCACCTCTGAGCCTCTACCAGAGGCACGCCGGGGTTGGAAACTTGGGGGCAGTAAGGTCCCCTAGTCCAGGTCCAGGCTCAGGGTGGGTGCCGCGCGATCCCCCTCCTCGCGGTCCCCGCCCTGCAACCCGCGCCATCGGGCTCTACGGACTCACCTCGCGGGGCCGGGGCTCGGACCGGGCCGGGGCGCGGGGCCGGGGCCCGGAGTCGGAGACGGGGCGCCCTCGGCCGGCGGGGTCCTCGGGGCTCGCGCTCCCCGGGCTAGCGCTCGGCCCGTGGCGCTCCTAGCTCCGGCAGCGGCGGCGTCACTGCCCCTACAGTCACCGTACAGTACAGCAAAGCCCCGTATGATGCTCGCGACTCCCTTCCTGGTTTCTCCGAGGGCAAGAGGGGTCCTCCCTTGTCTTAAAGGTGCCGCAGCCGCCGCCCCCCCCACGCCCAGCCCGCCCCCCCCACCCCGCGCCCGAGCCTCGGAGGCCAGAACAGGCTCTGCAGGTCCGCTCTTGCCACGTCCCTGCCCTCCCGTGGGGTTTCGCCCCGCTGCGCCGGGGAGCCCGGGCTGTTATTAGGTTTTGTGTCAAGTTGTGGGGAGTAAGGGGGGGGTCCAGCCCGCCTCCGCGCGCGCCCCCCTCCCTGACCTCTCCGCCCCGCGCGCGGCCCAGTGCCAGGCGGCCGGCTTATCTGGCCCCAGAGCTCCCCGGGGCGCGGGGGGGGTAGAGGCCCCCCAGTGCAGGGGGTGGGGGCTGCAGATAAACAGGCCCCCAGCCTCGGTGCGGCAGGGCGGGGTGCAGGGGGCTCGGGCTTTGCCCCTGACGCCTGGGGCGTGGCGCGATGGCAGCGGGGCGGGGAGCGCGGTGAGCAGTGGCGATGCGGGCATGGGGCGCGCTCCTCCGGCAGTCGGGTGGGCAATTGAGTGAGCCGGTGAGATGCAGGGTAGGGAAACGAACGCATGGAGACCCCCTACCCCTACACCCACACACCCTGGGCCAAGCCGCTGCGCCTCGCCGGCCTCAGTTTGCCCAGCCTGCGCAAAGGACCCCAGGCTTTGCCAGAACCTAGATGGCGAGAGCGCGCCAGGGTCCCCCAAGGCTACAGGAGACGTGCCCTCCCGCAATTATATAAAGCGGTCGCCTCCACCCGCGGCTGCCAGGGGCGTAGCGCGGGGAAGGGGTTGGCGAGGGGGCGGGGAGAAGGAGGAGAGAGCTTGTTTTCCAGGCTTTCCCAAGTTCCCCCACCCAACTGTAGGTCACTGGGCGGGACAGGGGACCCAGACCTGTAGTCCCGGGTCCTGCGTCCTGCTGCCGCACGGATCTGCGTGGCTTGGGAGAGGCGGAGGTGGGCAGTGGGGAGGTGTTGGCTCAGCTCAACTTTATTATTATTTTTTTTCGTCTGTCTTTTCTCCCACTTCCTCCCTGGTCGTGGGAGAGGTCTGGAGGAGGAGGGGAAAGGAGAGGAGGGGACAAATGGTGAAAACAGCGTGACCAGTGCTCACTGGCTGCTCCATGCGCACAGTAGGCGCCCTATGCCAGCACTTGGGCAGGGACTAGCGGGATGAGACTGGCTACTAGGGATGCCTTGGGAAGGAGACTTCGGTCCTCAGTTTCCCCTCCATCCGCGCTCTGATGGGGAAGGCTGCTGTCCGTTGTCTCAGTGCCTTCCTTGTGTGCTTACCCAGTGGCTGTCACAGTTCAAGGAGATCCGCTTGCCTCCAGGCTAACCTCTAATCCTCTTGTCATTCGTATTATTTGTCATTATTATTATGAACACCACTATGCTATATAGTGGCCTCAAACACTATGCTATATAGAGGCCTCAAACTACCGCGGCCAGAGAGAAATGGACCTGTTCTTCTCCGTGGCTTCAAAGCATCGCCCCCTCCAACACGGGACTTTATTGCTTTTTCGCTCAAGAGATTAAAAGCGCCTTTCAACACCCATGCGGGTTGAATTGGCTTTTGTAATAATCATTTGGCTTCCAGGGGAACCCCGGGGAGGCTCCCAGAGGGGAAGTGACGGCCCCAGGACTTGCAGCGAAACCAGCCGAGTAGGTGGGAAGGAACCGAGGGAGGCGCCATGGGTCCAGAGGAGGGTGGAACCGGGACTTTGCCCCGAGTGCTGCGGTGTGAGCTCCCGTTGCCCAAACCTGCGGCCGGCAGCTCCGCGGCCTGGAAACTGGAGGTCAAGGGAGACCCAGCCCACAGCTCAAGGCTAGGGTCTGCAGGTAGCTGGGCTTCAGCCTTCAAAGGTCTAAGCTCCCCAACGGTACCAGGGCTGTCTGCTACTCAGTTTCCCCTACTATACCCACCACTCCGGAATATCCTATTAGAAAGGACCCGGACGGGGCATTCCTTCTCTCTCTCTCATTTTTTTTTTTTCTCCTTTGGCGGAACTGAGGATTGAACTAGGCCCTTGCGCTTGCCAGGGAAGCACTTATTCCACTGAGCCATCTCCCTGGCCCATCATACCTGGAGGGTCTCCACAGATTCTATAAAATTCCCATCCGAGTTTGATGTCTTGTCTGACTTCGTTGCAGCCCAAAAAAAAGAGTAGTGTTTGTCTGACACCCCCAAAAACTGAGGCCCAGAGAGGCACTCTAGCAAGGATCCAGCTCCAGACATTGCCAGGGGCAGTTGAGGACTTGTAAGGTGGCACAGTCCCCTTCATCTCCACTCCTACTGCAGGAGCAAGAACAGAGAGTGAGGCAGGGCTTGTCCTTAGCCCTACTGTTACAGCCATACTCCCTCACACACACACACACACACACACACACACACACACACACACACACAGAGAGAGAGAGAAAGAAAAACTGTCTGGGTTTGCTATTATAAAACTTCAAATATTAAAAAGGCTGAATTACCTTCAGCAGGTTACTTAACCTCTCTGATCACTAAAGTCTTTTGGAGAGAATAAAATAACTTCCTAGGATTGTGGACAAGTGCAAAAAGAGATGGTGAGTATGACAAACTACAACCCCACAGCATGTGCACGAGGAAACTCAATAAATGATGTGTGTAGCCGGGCGTGGTGGCGCATGCCTGTAATCCCAGCACTGGGGAGGCTGAGGCAGGAGGATTGTTGTGAGTTCGAGACCAGCCTGAGCTACAAAGTGAGCTTAAGGCCAGCTTGAATTGCATAGTGAGACCCTGTCTCAAAAAGACAAAAAAAATAAAAAAATAAAAAAATAAAAATAAAATAAAATAAATGATGTGTGTGATTCTAATATTATTTGGGCCCTGAATTAATAATGATCATCTGAATTATTTTATTGTATTTGTGCAGGATTTCCCCTCCCCTAAAACTGGGGATTGAGCCAGGCATGGTGGTGTACTTCTGTAATCCCAGTGCTGAAGAAGCTGAGGCAGGAGGAGCACCATTAGTTTGAGGCCAACCTCAAATGGTGGCGTGCAACCAGCAGTGGGGTCAAGAGCAGCGTAAACTACACCAGGAGGAGGCCAGGGAGATGGCTGCATGGAATAAGTGCTTGCCTGGCAAGTGCTACGGCCTGAGTTCAATCCCCAGTAGTGAAAAAAAAGTCAAAAAATGGTCACTGTGTTCTCTTGTGTGGTGGCCCACACTTGCACTTCAGAGCCCGTTTCTTTTCTTACCTTTAATTTTGCTAACATTAAAAAAAAAAAAAAAAAAAAAACTCCAAAACAAGACTATGGAGGATTGAACCCAGGTTCTTTCCATTAAGCTATGTCCCCTTTTAAAATTTTTCATTTGAGCCGGGGGTGGTGGCGCATGCCTGTAATCCCAGCACTCGGGAGGCTGAGGCAGGAGGATTGTTGTGAGTTCGAGCCCAGCCTGAGCTACAAAGTGAGCTTAGGGCCAGCCTGAACTGCACAGTGAGACCCTGCCTCAAAAAAAAAAAAAATAAAATAAAAGACAAAATAAAATTTTTCATTTGAGTGCCAGTTGTAGTGGTGCTGACCTGTAGTCCCAGTACTCAGAGGATGAGGCCAGAGGGTTGTTGTGAGTTCAAGAGCAGCTTGGGCTACAAAAGCAGCTCAAAGCCAGCCTGAGCTGCATAGCAAGATCCTACCTCAAAAAGGAAAAAAAAAAAAAAAGCTTTCACTTGAGACATGGTGTCAAACTCCCCATCTGAGCTCAAACTTGTATGATCTTCCTGCCTCAGCCTCCCAGAGGGCTGGGATTACAGGGTTGATATTCCAATGTCTGATGAACATGTAGAATATACAAAAAAACTCTTGAACTCAACAATCAAAACATAATAACTGAAAGTAGGTGAGAGATTTGTTTTATTTTTATAGTTTTTTTTTTTTTTTTTTTTTTTTGAGTCAGCATCTTGCTATATAGTTCAGGTTGGCCTTGAATTGATTATGTAGCCCAGGCTGGCCTTGAACACTCAACAGTCTTCCTGCCTCAGCCTATTGAATACTATAATTGCAGGCATGTGTCACCATGCCCAGCTGGGTGGAGAATTAAAGAGACACTTCTC
>PVKA01034322.1:0-23599 GCA_004027165.1 Ctenomys sociabilis
GTTGGGATTACAGGTGCACCCCATGCCACCATGCCCAGTCTCAATTGCCATATCAGTGTGCTCCAGGGGTGGGGCCCACACAGCAGGTCTACCCCTGCACCTGCTTACAGGCACTTTAATCCACTGAGCTATCTGGCCGGCCCTTGCCCTCTGTTTTCTAAGACATCACTGACCTCTCCTCAGTAGGACCTGTGCTGGAGTTATTTTCCAAAGGTGGTACTGGATTTGCCTCTTGTCTTGTCCTTTCTTCCCTCTTCAAAGGCATACACTGAGCAAGACTCAACAATATGGGGACTGTGCTATGGGTCCCCATGAGAATGGTAACTGAATCAGACAGAAAATATATTAGCAGAAAGGAACTCTAATTATAGATAGATCTCTTCATTTTCTTCTTTCTCTACTTGTACTGATTTTTAGATATCCCTTTTCCTGTCTTACCTAATGTGTTGCCCCAGCCCATAAAGCCGAAGTCAGCTCTGTCCCTGGCTAAGATGAGAATTCAAATATAAAATGTGGTGATGTGAATAAGAACCGAAGGGAAGTAGACAGTTTCTGTTACTCACTGCCCTGCACTGGATTCTTAACATGTGCAAATATAGCACTGAGTCCCTCCAGAGACAGGGAAGACTCAAGTCCACTGAAGGCAGCGGGCTGGGCTTCAGATGTTTTTAGTGAGGTTGGTCCCCAGTGGCAGCTGGAGGACTTTGGTCATGTGTGTAGTTTGAACATATTCTCTACCGGAGTGTTAATCTTATTGAGATTGATTTCTTTCTTCCTTTCTTTCCTACTTTTCTTTTGTTTGGTCTGGTTTTGTTTTGTACCATATGTGTTCTTGAAGCAAGGGCTGTTTTTGGTTTTGTCTTTTTGAGACAGGTCTTATTATATAGTTCAGGCTGGCCTTGAGCTTACTTTGTAGCCCAGGTTGGTCTCAAATTCCCAACAATTCTCTTGCCTCAGAATTTTGACTGCTGGGATTACAAACATGTGCCACCATGCCCAGCTTTTTTATTTTTTGAGACTGGATCTTACTGTGTGTTGTTCAGGATGGCCTCAAACTCATTATGCACACTAGACTCGCCTGAAACTCTTGGTGATTCTCCTGTCTCAATTTCCTGAGTGGTGGGATTATAGGCATATACCCACCAATGTTCACCTGTCTGTTTTTTGGGATAGGACCTTTCTGTGTTGCATAGGTTGGTCTCAAACTCCTATACTCAAGCAATCTTCTTACCTCAGCCTCCCAGTAGCTGGGACTGCAGGAGTGTGTCATTGCACCTAGCTGATCCTTGTTTAACAAAGTTATGGGTGAAATGAGAAAATTCTGGCTATGCATATGTGCATGATTTGGTTGAATTGTTTTTTAGGTGAGGTTTATTTTTTGTTTTTGGTGCTGAGGACTGAACCCAGGGCTTCCAGCTTTCTAGCCAAGCGGTCTACCTCTGAGCCAAATCCTCAGCTCCGCATGTACATATGATTTGGAGGAAGGATTTGTGGAGGAGATGACTTAAATGGGAACTTTCAATAAGTGGTAGTTGGAATGATGTGGCTTGCATACACTTGTCCATCTATTTATTTTTTAAGATACTTATTTATTTGGTACAGGGTCTTGCTATGCAGCTTGGACTTGTAGTGATCCTCCTGTCTGAGTCTCCCTAGTGCTGGAATTTTTTTTGCCAGCTCAGCCCACCCTGAGGGTGGGGATAGTGCAGATGTGATGCTGGGGATCAAACCGTATTCTCCTGCCTAAGCTTGCCTATGCAGGTGCTTTAGACTGCTGAGCTATCTCACCCACCCCTCTAGTGCTGGAATTACAGGTGTGCACCACCATGCCCATGAGCTATCTCCCCAGCCCTTGTCCATTCATTTAAAAAATGATTTAGTGAATACATTCTATGTTTAGCATCCTCAATTTTCCTGAAAGAAAAGAAGTACATATCAGTGTATTTAGGCTATAAATCGTTCAGAGATGTTCAGGAATACCATATGAGCTGGGCATAGTGGCACATGCATGTAACCCCAGCACTCTGGAGGCTGAAGCAGAAGGGTCATTGTGAGTTTGAGGCCAGCCTGGGATACACAGAGCATTCAAGGCCAGCCTGAACTGCATAGTGAAACTGTCTGAAAAAAATTCTAGGAAAAGTGGAGCCAGCCCTGGAACTCACAGTAGCTGTCATCTCTGTTCTTGAGGGTGGACTTAAGTTACTCCACTATTTGGAGAGTCTTCAGTAGTGGTAACTAGCTGGGCTCCCTTTTGATCAAGCAGGTCTCCACCCTCATGTGGGAGGAGGAGTTTGTGAACTTCAGAGGGTCCTGGACAGAGCCAGGGTCCACCAGGGTGGTCACCACCACCAAGCTAATGATATGCAATGACTACGAGGTTACCCTTTGCTACTCTGAAGCCATTAGAGCACAAGCTCCTCCAGCTTTCACCAGAAGCCAAGAAAGTATGAGCATCATTTTCGGGCTCATGTAGGGACTTTACAGAAATAAGGTGAGTAAAGGGTGCTGTTGTGGTCTCAGGGAGGTGGATGGAGTCCTGTCTGCTGTGAGCCTAGGGCCAGAAGGTCTCTAATGCTGTCTCCTCCTCAGTGGGCCTGGCAGAGAATAGCTATCACCCCCTGATAGCCAGGAAGCAGGAAGAGAGCAGGGAGGAACTGGAGACAGGAGTACCCACTTTCAGGCTATGCCCAAGGCCCCAACTCCTCTGACCAAATCCCACCCCTAATACTACCTTTAACTACTAAGGTCATCAATGGATGAATCCACTGCTGAGTACAACACTCCCATGATCCAATCACCTTAAATCATCGCATTAAATACATGCGATGTTGGGGGGCCATTTTATATCAAACCATACCACTCTGTCCTGGCCCCAGAAGGCTGATACTCATCTCATTATGTAAAAGCCACATAGTCTGTCTTTAAGAGTTGCCAAAGAAATGGGGCATGGTTGTGCACTTCTGTGATCTCAGCATTTAGGAGACTGAAGCAAGAGGATGACTGTGAATTCTAGGCCAGCCTGAACTGTGTGGAGAGACCCTGTCTCAAAAGACCAAAAAAAGGGGCTAGGTAGATAGCTCAGTAGAATAAGCGCTTGCCTTGCAAGCACAGGGTCTTAAGTTCAATCCCTGGTCCACAAAAAAAAAAAAAAAGAAAGAAAGAAAGAAACAAAGAGAGTTGTTAAAGGAGCAGTGAAGATGGCAGAGTGAGGGGTACCTTGTCTAAGTGGTCCCAGGGCTGGAGGCCAAAAGCTCCCTCTCCCAGGGGCACTTACTTCTGTTGGTCATGTGAGGTGAGCAGAGAAGGCTGATGACAAGGAGGTTTCTCCTGAGATTTTCATTCTACTGTCTGTTGCAGACATTGTCCTCTTGCAGCCTCTACTGTGTCATTTTCTTCCAATCCCACTTCTACCTACCAAACTTTTTTGATCAGCAGGCATAAGAATCCTTATTACACAAGAAGATTTTCTTGAGTTTTAGGTGCTCAAAACAATTCTAAACTCAGGATTTGGCAAGATCCTTTCAAGTTGCCTGGCCTGGCCTTGAATTTTCAATCCTCCTGCCTCAGGCTTCTGAGTATCTGGGATTATAGGCAAGTCTCCATGTCCAGCTTTGTGTCATTTGTGGAGAGGACTATAAAAGCCAGGAAAAGCAGAGGGAGCAGTGCCTAGGAAACTATCTTGGAGGCTAACCTTGAAGTTCTTGTTCCACAGGTCCCAGATTACCTGTATTCTACTTTTGTTTCTATGAATTTGCTTATTCAAGATTATCTTGAGCCAGGGATGGTGGCATACACCTGTAATCCCAGCTTTAGGGAGGCTGGCTGCAATAGGAGGATTAGAATTAGAGATCATCTTGGGCTATAAAGTAAGCTCAAGGACAGCCTGAACTGCATAGGAAGACACTGTCTCAAAAAAGACAAAATAATGATAGTAGTAGTAGTAGTAGTAATAGTAAAGCTAAAATTAAAGGGGGCTGGCTAAATAGCTCAGTAGACTAAAGCACCTGCTTCGGCAGAGTGCAGTGGCCAAGGATCGATACCCTGGTGCCATGCTGGCCCAGGCCCTTGCCCCACTCCTGGGGTGCACTGAGATGGCAATTGCAATTGAGACTGGGCCTGGTGACATGTGCCTGTAACCCTGGCACTTGGAAGGCTGAAAAAGGAGGATCTCTGTGAGTCTGATCTACATAGTGAGATCCTATAGACCCTGTCCTAAACACATTATATATATAATTTTTTTTTAAAAAAAAAGATTATCTCATGTAGGCTGGGGAGGTAGTTCAGTGGCACAGTGCCTGCTTGGTAAGTGCTAGGTCATGAATTCAATTGCCAGTACCAAAAGAAGAAAAGATTACCTCATGTATTTCTGCATTGTCTTTCAGAGCAATAGTTCTTCTTTTAATCTTCCTTTTTCCCTGTCTTGAAATATGGATATCTTTTTTTACACATCGCTTCCAGGGTTTGGAATGAAAAAGATGGCTTTCTTTTGTTCCACCTCTCAGCTTCAACACAAAAACCCTTAGTATACAGTTGTCCTGTGACTTCTCCAGGAAAAGAAACCCAGATGACACGGGGCTTCATCTGTGGTTTGTTTAGTAATAAAGAAAGTATTGAACCGTGAACATAGCCCAGCACCACAGCACCTGTCTGGCAAGTGCAATGTAATGAGTTTGATTCCCAGTACCAAAAATAAATAAATAAATAAATAAATAAATAAATAAATAAATAAATAATTTTGCAAGTTGTTTAGTTTTAAACAAATGCTTAGGTTGTGATATTTGTAAATTCTTTTACTTTTGTTCCATACAAGTAAAGTATATAAACAGTAAGCAGTAGGTAACTTCAGGATTTTTGTTTTTGTTTTTGTTTTGTGGAACTGGGGATTGAGCTCAGGCCCTTGCATTTGCCATGAAAATGCTTACTCTACTGAGCCAACTCCCTGGCCCCAACTTCAGTTTATTTATTTTTGTATTTTAGGGAAGGGTCTACAGGGTGTTCAGGGTCTCACTACTAGATCCAACTAGTAGTGATCCACTTGTTTTGCTTTTTTTTTTTTTTCATAATTTTACTGAGAAACAAATAGCAATGAGACAGTTTCAAATCAAATTAGTAGGACATTTTTAATAATTAATACATTGCATATTGTTGTCTTAGTGATTATTCATTGTACAAGATTCAGACATGATATTCTGTTTACAAACACTATTAGAACAGATCTTTCTATTCATTGAAGTAAGAGAATGTAGCTGTATATCTATCCTATTTTGAATAGACAGATAAAAATGGTCGTTTATTTGTATCCCCTTTTTTTGTTTAGTTTTGTCACTTAAATATTATAGGTGCCAGGCGTGGTGGCGCATGCCTGTAATCCCAGCACTGGGGAGGCTGAGGCAGGAGGATTGTTATAAATTTGAGACCAGCCTGAGCTACAAAATGAGCTTAAGTCCAGCCTGAACTGCATAGTGAGACCCTGTCTCAAAAAGACAAAAAAAAAAACCAACTTAGTTCTGCAAAAAAAAAATTAAATATTATAGGTGTGTGAATTCAGCAAAATATTCCAAAACAGTCCAGTAGTCCATAATAGTAGTGGGTTTTCCATAAGACTGGTAATGTCAGAAGTTGTTTACTTGAGCCTTTTATAGCTCAACATATTAATATGGTTTTACATTTAATACTTCGTTTTTATACTTTCCTGCTGGATGGTTAAGACTAAGATAAAGCAAGACCTATATAACAAGAAATGTAACTTTTGTATCTGATAAGGCCAGTCAACTCCCCTCAGGATTTATCCTGAAACCCTGTACCACAGTTTGTAGATCCTTTGTCAGTGTCTGCCATGTGGATGAGTCATGGCCGTTGCTTGACCAGTTTGCTTTTTGTGAAAGCCTGAGAGAATGTTTTCTCTCCATGCAACTCTCCTTCGGCACACTCTATGTCATCAATCACTTTCCTCAGTGGCCCCATAATCTCCTTGATCAGAAAATTTGGGACACAACTGAGTTATATGATGTTACAGTTCAGATTCTCCTATGTCTTCACTGACCTTGAAAGGCTATGGCCAAAATGTTGGCTGTCCTTACAGCCCTCCTTTTTCTCTAATATTTGGTCTGCAAACTTAGGTTGTTAACTCTCCAGAAAAGAAGATTATTGTTATTACCCTATAGCCATGGCTGTTGAGCTTAACCTCACTATCTGTTCTTTATCCCTATTTTTTAAAATATATTTTAATTTTTTCTTCATATTCTCTCTATTTATTTATTTTTTTTTCTGAACCGGGGATTGAACTCAGGCCCTTGTGCTTGCCAGGAAAGTGCTTATCCCACTGAGCCATCTCCCTGGCCCTCTTTTCTTTATATTCTGTAGGAACGTAAAGTTTAACATATCAATACTTGATGAAAAAACACTGCTTCATGTTATGCCTAAAATGTTTGAAAATCAGGCCCAACTTCATTTCAGAATTCTTAACAATGTCTTCCAGCTTTGGCCATTACATGAAAGGCACAGTTAAGAATTCAAAGAGCTGGCAAGATAGCAGCTAACTAAATGCCTGCTTAGGCAAATGCAGGGACTAGAGTTTGATTCCTGGTACCACATGCCACTGACCCTGCCCCAGGGCACACTGAGCCAGCCACTGAGACTAGGTATGGTGTCATGGGACTGTGATCTCAGTGCTGGGTAGCCTGAAAACAGAGGATCTTTATGGGTCTGAGCTGTGTGGTGAGACCATATACCAGATAAATAAACAGACAAACAAATGAATAAATAAATAAGATGCTTTAGAAAAAGAATGCAGCAGTAACTTACAAACAGTCATTATTATTTGAAATTAGAGATATTAAAATGTTATATATATCTCCAAGTCTTGGCTTATCCTGACATAGGTTTACTGGAGGAAAACAAAAGTTTATTTATGTAATTAAACCTTTGATATTATTATATTTTTTTAACTTGCTAAAGCAACAGTTGCAGCATTGTTAAAAAGTCCAGGAATGTGTAAAGTCTTCTCTGAGACTCTAGGCAAACCTTTAGTTGTGAAGTCAGTGAAAATGAAAACAAAGTTAAGTACTTCCCGTGCACGATGACATAGGGTAAACATTCCCATTCTAAAAGAGACAAATAGGAAAGAGATGCCGGGCTTTGTGGCATATGCCTATAATCTCAGCACTTTGGAGACTGAAGCAGGGGAACTATTGCAAGTTTGAGATACTCTGATTAGAGCTTAAAAAAAAAAAAAAAAAAAGAAATGCAGCTGAGTGTGGTAGCATACACCTGTAATCCTGACATTAAGGAGGCTAAATCAGGAGGAATGGTATGAGTCTGAACTACCCTGGGCTATGTAATGAATTCAAGGTGAGCCTAAACTACACAGTAAGATCCTATTTAAAAAACAAAACAACAGCAACAAAAAAAGCAAGAATGTTGATGGGAATATGGATAGCAAAAGCAGGCTCTTAAAGTTTCTTTCTTTCTTTTTTTCTTTTTTTCTTTTGCCTTTCTGGTGGGACTATGTCAAACTGAATTTAAAGATCATGGGCTAATTGGAGAAAATTTCAAGGCACTCCATTGTTCAGGCCTAAATCGGAACAGCACAGATATATATATCTATATATAGATATAGATATATATATCTATATCTATATATATACCTGAGCACCAAAAAGCAGCATTAAATGTTGTTTTAAAATTTGCTGGCAAGAAGAAAGTACTTGTTATGCTAGGATCCAGGAAGGAGCATGGTTATTTCTTTTCTGAGACAAGGTCTCACTATGTAATCCAAGTGGACCTTAAACTTACAGAGAGCCCTCTGCCTCAGCCACCCCTCAGCTGCCTCCAGTGTTGGGATTACAGGCATGTGCTACTACAGCAGGCAGCATTTTTGTTTGTTGCTGTTGTTTTAGGTTTTTTTTGTATTTTTAGTAAAGGTCTATAGGATCTTACTACGTGGATTGGACTCGTAGTGATCTTCCTGTATTCAGCCTCCTAAGTGCTGGGATTACAGGTGTGTGCCACCATGCTCAGTGTCAATTCCTGTGTCAGTGCACCCTGGGGTTTGGGCTGGCATGGTACACCAGGGATTAAACCCCAGCCCCTGTGCTCTGCCTAAGCAGGTACTTTAATCTGCTGAGCTATTTGGCAGGCCGGCCCTGCCTTTTTTTTTTTTTTTTTTTTTTTTTTTTTTTTGATGGTACCAGGGATTGATTCCCAGTGCACTGTTGTTTTAGTTCTGACAGAATCTTTCATCAATCTGTCTCTGTTTACACGCACGCATGCACGTATGCACGCATGCTCTGCTTAGAGCATTTTAAGGCTTCTCTGGTCAAAATATCCAACTCTGTTCAAACTCCTCCTGTAAGCCAGTTCCAAAGGCTTCTGATACTTCTGATACTAATTTTCTGTTTAGATAGCTTCTTTTCTTTTCTTTTCCTTTTCTTTCTTTCTTTTTTTCTTTCTTTCTGAGCAGAATATACTAGGAGAAAGACAGCTTCTGTCTCAGAGAGAGATAGAAGGGGACCTCCTCAAGTTGCCCTAGATGGCTTTCTTATCATTGGGCCAATTATCCGACATCCCCAAGTGAAAGGAAAGGTTTATTTTGTCTCACAATTTCCAATGGGCTTAAGCCATAGTTGGCTAGCTCCAAGAGGTTGGGGACAGAGCCTAGCTGCTCACTCTGAGGCAGTCAAGAAGCTGACAAAGAAGGGAGGAGGGGGGCCATGGAGATGGCTCAGTGGAATAAGCGCTTCCTTGGCAAGTACAAGGGCCTGAGTTCAACCCCCGGTTCTGCAAAAAATTTAAAAAAAAGAAGGGATGAGCCAGGACAAGAAAAGCCTCACCTGAGTCAGGCCCTCGTGGCCCGCCTCTTCTGGCCATGCCTCACCTCCTAACACATCCAGCTACTCTTGAATCTATGGACATGTGTGATCCAATCTTTTAAAACAGACAGGGAGATGTAGCTCAGTGGCACAAATGTCTGCATGGCAAGCACAAGGTCCTGAGTTCAATTTCCAGAACCAAAAAATAGAAAGAAAGAAAGAAAGAAAGAAAGAAAGAAAGAAAGAAAGAAAGAAAGAAAGAAAGAAAGAAGGAAGGAAGGAAGGAAGGAAGGAAGGAAGGAAGGAAGGAAGGAAGGAAGGAAAGAAAGAAAGAAAGAAAGAAAGAAAGAGAGAGAGAGAGAGAGAGAAAGAAAGAAAGGAAGGAAAGAAATCCAAGCATGGTGGATGCCTGTAATACAGTGCTCAGGAGGCTGAAGTAGAAGAATCACCATGAGTTTGACTTTGAAGCCAGCCTGGGCCTGTTTAAAACAAAACAAACAAAAATAAAAAACTACTTAGCCATAATCGAGAATAAATTTGAGATAGTTGTAGGAAAATTTAAAAAAAGGTTTTGGGGGACATTTTAAATCTAAACCTTGACACTTAAAATACAATATGGGGTGGGGGTGCTGGCTAGATAGGTCAGTGGATTAAAGTGCCTTCTTAGGCAGACACAGGGACTGGGATTTGATCTCCTGAGTGCCATGCCGGCCCCATCCCTGGGGCACTCTGAGACAGCAGTTAAGTCTGGGTGTGGCGGCGTGTACCTGTAGCTCAGGCACTTGGCAGGCTGAAAACCAGGAGGATCACTAAGGGTCCTATCTTTGTAGTGAGACCTGTAGACCCATGTAGAACCTGTACTAAATACATAAAATAAATAAATGTAGCATGGGGTCTAGAGCTTCAAGGTCAATGGAAGGAAGCTAAGTAAACATTCATGGACCTTGCTTCCTGCAGTATTGGATGCTCAGTACCTGGTGGGGAAGCTCTGAGACCCTAAAAGTTTCAGAGTCCCCCCCCCCATGCCTGCCCACAGAGACACATAGAGACTGCCTGCTCTTATGAGGGCCACAGGATTCACATGTGTTAAGCCAGGCAGTGTGGCACCCCAAGAAGTGGGGTTTTCTTCCCTGGAGGAAGGACCACTCAGCATCAGCATCAACGAGCTGTGTGACCAAGTAAAACCTTCACCAACTGGGAGCTTCCTTTGCTCATCCATACATGGGGATGCTAATTCCTCCCTCACCAGGAGGTTGTGCTGATGGACTAAAGAAGATGTGTGTGAAAGCCTAGGACAGAGCCAGCCACCCGGCAGGACATGCGTCACCTCCCATCTCCCAGGACAACACAGCCTGACAGACGGAACTGGACAGGTGGATCCAGCCTGTGTGAGCAGCCACCTCAGAGAGAGATGTGGGCCATGAGCAGTCACTGTGTCCTCAAAAGCCCCCTGGCCAAGGAGTGCAGAGTCAGAGAGGGGTTGTTGCAGTCCCTGCCCTCAAGAAGCTGCATGCAAGAGGGCCACGTCTGTTAATGGGAGTTTTAAATGGACAATGACCTCAGCTGCTTTCTTCAATGATTACAGCTCCAAAGTTTCTAAATATAAACTTAAAAATGATACCCTGTGGATGCATCCACCCCTGCACCAGCACGTGCGCACTGTCCTCACTCAGAGGAGTGATCCTTTCCACCTGTTCAGGCTTTGCCCCAACTTTTAGTCTGAACTTTCCAAGGCCCTCCCCACACACAAAAAAATTAAAGTTAGTTATCTATGACAAATATGTGCTAATAAAACTTTTTTAAAAATTAAAGTCACCCTGGCATGGTGGCTGTGATTACATGTCTGTAATCATAGCACTCAGAAGGCTGAGGCAGGAGGGTTGTTGGGAGTATGAGGGCAGCCTGGGCTACAAAATGAGTTTAAAATCAGCCTGAACTGCATAAAGAAACTGTCCCAAAATAGAAGGAAGGAGGGGAGGAAGAAGAGGAAGAGGAGGAGGAGAGAGAAAGAGGGGGAGAGAGAGAGAAAGAGACAGACAGACAGACAGACAGAGACAGAGAGACTGAGAAAGAAAAAAATAAAGTCAGTCTGGGTAACCCAGTGAGATTTCTGTCTCAACATTTAAAAAATTTCTAAGGGGGCTGGGGAAATGGCTCAGTGGAATAAGTGCTTCCTTGGCAAGTGCAAGGGCCTGAGTTTGATCTCTGGTTCCATAAAAATAAATACATAATAAAAATAAAATATTTCTAAGAGTGTAGTTCAGTACTTTCTGGGTTCAATCTCCAATACCACCAAATAAATTAAATAAACAAACATATACACGAAGTTATAAGTAGCACAACCAACACTATGTTACTTCTTCTATATGTTACTTAATCTTTTTATTTATTTTGTTTTTTTGAAACAGGATATATTGCCCAGTGTGGTGACCCACACCTGTAATCCCAGTACTTGGCTGAGGGGAGAGGATTATTGTGAGTTTGAGACCAGTCTGCACTGAGACCTTGTCTCAAAACAAAGCAAACAAACAAACAAACAAACAAGAAATAGGGTCTTGCCCTGTAATTCAGGCTGCCTCAAATTCACAGGGATCCTCCCAGCCTAGCCTCCTGAGTAGTGAAATTACAGGAATGCATCACCATGTCAGGTGGCCATCATCATTTTTGCTACATATACCCTAAAAAGAAATAGGTAGCTTGTACTGAATATAATTCTGCTCTTTTTCAGTTCTTAGCTTTAAATAACATTTAAATAGCTGGGTGAGGTGGCATATGCCTATAATCCCAGCACTCAGAAGGCTGAGGCAGGGGAATCACCATGAGTCTGAGGCCAGCCTAGGCTACTTAATTGATTAATTTTTATTTTATTTTATTTTATTGCAGAATCAGGGATTGAATTCAGGCCCTTGAGCTTACCAGACAAGGGCTTATTCTACTGAGCCATCTCCCCAGCCCCAAGGCTACTTAATGAGATCAAAGCTAGGGTGAACTGCATAGCGAGACCTTGTCTCAATAGATAAATAGATACGATAGATAGATAGATAGATAGGTAGATAGATAGATAGATAGATAGATAGATAGATAGATAGATGATAGATAGATAGATAGATAGATAGGTAGGTAGATAGATAGATGATAGATGATAGATAGATAGATGATAGATGATAGATGATAGATGATAGATAGATAGATAGATAGATAGATAGATAGATAGATGATAGATGATAGATGATAGATAGTGATAGATGATAGATAGATAGATGTTAACATACACAGTGACACTCTGGGCAGATACAATAAAGGCATTCCGTTTATGGCATACTCAGTACAATATATGACAGAATCCAGGTGACATGGCTGGAAACGGAAACCTGAATTTCTTCTTCTCAGGTAAGGGAAAGCTAGCCACAGAGAGGTGAAGGGGAAGCCATGCCCCACAGGGACCATCACTGAGCAGGGCCTGTCTTAACTCTGGGAAGTGTGCAGGCCTCAGCAGCAGCAGCCTTGGAGCTTCTGGGGACTCGGGAAGAGCAAGAGAGTGCAGCACGCTCAGAGGCAGGACGGGAAGAGGGTGCCCAGGTAACAAGGCAAAATCAGAGACTCCCATTCCTGAGCTGCCCGGAGTTTTTGTTCTTGTTATTTTTTTATTGAGACAGGTTCTTGCTATATAGCATAGGCGGCCTCAAACTTGGGGTGATCCTCCTGCCTTAGCCTCCTGAGTGCTGGGATTACAGGGGTGCCCTACCAGCTATTCATAGATTTTTTTTGGGGGGTGGTGGTACCAGAGATCAAACTTGAGATCTTGCACTTGCCAGGCAGGCCACTGATTTTGACTCACTCTGTAGCCCAGGGCAGTCTTAAACATACGCAGTGAACCTCCTGCCTCAGCCTTCCAAGCGCTGGGATTACAGGCATGTTCCACTATGCCTGGCTCAAAAATAATTTTTAGAAGGTCAGAGAGAGGAAAAAAAAAAGAGAGAGAGAGAGAAGCAAGCAAAAGGAATGTCAGATGCCCAGGTCCTCAGTTTATTTTATTTTATGAAACCAGGGATTGTCAGGCCCTCAGTTTAAAATTTCTTTGTGTGTGTGCTCTCACATATGAATGTATACACAAATACATATAAAAGAAATGTTTGAAGGGCTGGCCAAATAGTCAATGGATTAAAGTGCCTGATTAGGCAGAGTACAGTGATCAGGGTTGATCTCAGGCGTGGCATGCCAGCCCCGCCCCTGGGGCACACTGAGCAGGCCATTGAGACTGGACATGGTAGCACGTGCCTATAATCCCAGCTCTTAGGGGATTGAACACAGGCGGGCCACTACGAGTCCAATCTATGTAGTGAGACTCTTAGACCCTGTAGACCCTTACTAAAAGTACAAGTAAAGAAAGAAAGAAAAGAGGGCTAGGGAGATGGCTCCATGGAATAAGCGCTTCCCTGGCAAGCACAAGGGCCTGAGTTCAATCCCCAGTTATGCAAAAAAAAAAAAAAAAAAAGTTGTTTTGCTAAGAGAGTCACCATCATGCCCAAAGACATACAGTTGGCCCGCCGGATACAGAGAGAGAGCTTAAGTGAAGGCAATTTTTATGGTGTTTTGTAGTAAATTCTGTAAAATACTTTGGTTTAATTTGTGACTTTTTTTTTTGTAAGAAATTCTTTATAATATGTTGCATTTGTACTTAAGTCATTCCATCTTTCACTCAGGATGAATGCGAAAAGTGACTGTTCACAGACCTCAGTGATGTGAGCACTGCTGCTGAGGAGTTACAAGTTGCTAATATGCAGAAGGAATGGGTGATATTTCTTGCTTCTCATGATGCATGTTTCTGTATGTTAATGACTTGTTGGGTAGCTATTAAGGTACTAGAATTGATAAATGTGTACAGGGTTCTTTTGCAATAAAACTGGTTATGACTTGGAAAAAAAAAAGTCGTTTGAGGGCCAACCAGATAGCTCAACAGACTGAGGTGCCTGTTTACACAGACACGGGGTCCAGGGTTCGATCCCCAGTGTGCTATGCCGGTCCCCACCCACAGGGCACGCTGAGGGGAGCCTGAAACTGGGTGTGCTGGTGCACACCCTTAATCCCAGCACCTGAAAGGCTGAAAACAGGAGGTTCACTGCAAGTCTGATCTACTACGTAGTGAGGCCCTGTAGGCCCTGTACTAAATACATTAAAAAAAAAAAGAAATGTTTGTGTATCTATGTATATGTATTTCCATTGTGTGTGTGTGTGTGTGTGTGTGTGTGTGTGTGTGCGCGCATAAAAACTTGTCCCATCCCGGGGGCCCCGAGGAGGAAGGAGGGCATGGCAAGTGCTGTCCCATTTCTCCATTTCTGTTTCTCTGCCAAGACTTGTGCTCTGTTTAGCTCCTCCGAGTCATTGGGTCATGGGGTCATCGGGCGGGGTTGTGGAGCTCCCTGTCTAACAGCGAAGCCGGGTACTCGGTTGGTACAGACTTTCAGCAGGGCCCATCCCGCGGATCGTATTCCACAGGCTCACAGTGGCACGTTCAGCCCTGGAAGTGTTCAACTTTTTGCCTTCGATCTATGATGAAAACAGATCATGCTAGCGTTACGAAGCGGAAGGGTGGGGTGTGTGCTCACCCTCCCATCAACGGAGTATCTGTTTGCACGAGGCATGTCATTAGGCATGTTCCGCTGTCTTCCTCCTCAGATCCTCTGATTTTCAGTGGGGGCGGTGGAGATGTTAACAGCTGCACATTTCCAGTCCTCTTCTCTCCACGGTGTCAAATGACTGGGAATGGAGTTCTGGCGACTCTGGGTGATTTATTCAGCCACTTAGTCATCAGTTGTTCCACCAGAGGAAACAATGAGAGGCTTTTGTTTGTGTTTCTATGTGTAGGGTGTGAGGACAAAGAGAAGCAAATAGCATCCAGCAAAACCTTGGACCTCTTTTTTCCTCTCAAAAGAGGGCTTTATCCTCAGATCACTATGATATTATATGTATAGTAAAGATAGACTATATAGAGCATTGTGGTTCTTTCTACATTGTAATTTGCCTGGAAAACTACTTCTGTCCTCTTAAAACAGTAACATGTATATTCATTATGATGTGTTTGAAAATCACACGAGCACAAAGGGTAAAATCCAACCTTCTCCACTGCCCTCCCTCAGCCTCCTTCTCCTACCATCTAGCCATACCAGAAAAGCATCATTTTAAACCTCCACTATTTTGACTGTTTTAAAAAAACTCATGTATTTTAGAAAATAGACCATAATTTTCACAATTGAAATTTCCTTAGACATTGTGCTTCCTTCTCTTCAACAATTTTTTTTTTTTTTGAGGGGGGAACCAGGGATTGAACTCAGGCCCATGCACTTGCCAGGGAAGTGCTTATTCCACTACTGAGCCATCTCCCCTCTTCAATAATTTGTTTTTGAGTGGGGGGGGGAGAACCAGGGATTGAATTCAGACCCCTGCGCTTGCCAGGGAAGCACTTATTCCACTGAGCCATCTCCCCGCTCTCCCCCCTTTTTATCTTTTTGAGATAGGTTCTCACTATGCAGTTCAGGCTGGCCTTAAGCTCACTTTGTAGCTCAGGCTGGTCTCGAATTCACAGCAATCCTCCAGCCTCAGCCTCCAGAGTGCTGGGATTACAGGCATGTGCCACCACACCCAGCTCTCTCTCTCCCCCCCTTTTTAAATGATTTTATTTCCTTTCTTTCTTTTCCTTTCTTTCTTTCTTTCTTTCTTTCTTTCTTTCTTTCTTTCTTTCTTTCTTTCTTTTTCTTTCTTCCTTCTTTTTTTTTGACAGGCAGTACTAGGGATCAAACTCAGGACCTTGCATTTGCCAGGCAGGTGGTTCTGCCACTGAGCTATATCCCCAGCCCTCTTCAACAATTTAAAAAAAAATCTTTTTCTTTATTTATTCGCTACAGCTCAGATGCGCAGTGATCCTCCCTCTCAGCCTCCCCAGTGTTGAGATTACAGGCATGTGCCCCCAGGGCTAGTTTGGGTGGCAGGCTTTGTATGGGGCCGGCACAGCATGTGGTACCAGGGATTGAACTGGGTTCTTGTGCTCACCAGGCAGGGACTTAGACCGCTGAGCTATTTCTGCATCTTGTATTTTGGTTTTGGAGAGTTTCATAAGAGCATAAAGCCTACTGCAAGTATCAGGTGAATTCCAAAAATTTAGAAAATTAGGGGTAGCTGAAAATGAACCCACCCCACTGAACAGCACAGCCCCAGAAAGTGCCAAGGAAAATCACAGCAGGGTGTTTAATTTGGAAGGCTTTTTATTTTTTTTTTAAACAGTCTCACTATGTAATGCAGGCTGGCCTTAAACTCTCAGCAATCTTGCTGTCAAGAAGGAAGGGAAGGCCGCATGTGGTGGTGCAGGCCTGTAATCCCAGCAATCTGGAGGCTGAAGCAGGAGGATTGTTGTGAGTTCAAGACCAGCCTGAGCTACAAAGTGAGCTTAAGGTCAGCCTGAACTGCATAGTGAGACCCTGTCTCAAAAAGACAAAAAAAAAAAAAAAAAAAAAAAAAAAAAAAAAAAAAGAAGGAAGGGAAGAGCTGGCCAGATAGCTCAGCAGATTAAACCAGGGTTTGATCCCCAGTGCAATCCCTGGGTTAAAACAGCAATAGAAGGGCTGGGGAGATGGCTCAGTGGAATGAGCGCTTCCTGGCAAGCGCAAGAGCCTGAGTTCAATCCCTGATTCCACCAAAAAACAAAAAACAAAAAAACCCCACCAGCAATAGAGACTGGGCGTGTTGGTGCATGCTTGTGATCCCAGCATTTGAGAGGCTGAAAACAAGAGGGTCACTATGAGTCCAATCTGTGTAGTGAGACCCTGTACTAAATACCATATATATATATATATATATATATATATATATATATATAAAATCTTTTATTCAGCATCTTTTATAAAAGTTTTCTCTTAAATCTGTGTATTGTTTTTTCATCCTCTTGGAATTATTTTACTATATTATTGCTGAAGTGAGCACTTCTTCCAGTTAATTTAATATTATTTGTGTAATAATATTAACATGGCTATTTGGGAATTCAAAAGGATAAGACTTCATCATAAAAAAAAAAAAACAAGAACCATCTTCAATCATCCAGCAGACACAAGGTGAAAATATCCTTCTAGAGGTATAAAATTAAAGCAGACCTCTGGTTTCTAGAGCGATTGCCAGCCTTTTCCTCACTTGATAAAGACCAAAGTGCCCTCTAGTGGTTACCTCCAGAAAACCAGGCAGTTGTTTTTTTTTGTTGGTTTTTTTTTTTTTTTTTTTTGCAGAACTGGGGATTGAACTCAGGCCCTTGCACTTGCCAGGGAAGGGCTTATTCCATTGAGTCATCTCCCTGGACAAGCCAGGCAGTTTTAACGGTTTCAAAGGATTTAACATTTTGAAATAACTCAGTAATGTAACCTTTTGTCTCACATAATTTCTCTACCCAGTCGCTCAGCTGTTCCGGCTGTCCTTGAACTCACTTACTTTGAGGCCCAGGTTGGTCTCAAATTCAAAACGATCCTCCTGCCTCAGCCTCCAGAGTGCTGGGATGACAGGCATGTGTCACCACGCCCACTTCTAATCCTTTTAAAGATAAAGAAATGACTTATTCTAAGTACTAACTTCCACTTTACTCCTTAATTAGAAGTGTGTCTGAGGGGTTGGAGTGATGGCTCAGTGGAATAAGCACTTCCTTGGCAAGCACAAGGGCCTGAGTTCAATCCCCAGTTCTGCAAAAAAGAAGTATGTCTGAAATACTTTTTTAAATGTTTATTTTTTAGGGGCTGGAGAGATGACTCAGTGGAATAAGCGCTTTCCTGGCAAGCCCAAGGGCCTTAGTTCAATCCCCGGTTCAAAAAAAAAAAAAAATATATATATATATATATATATATATATATATATATATATATAATATATAATACATATATATTATATATATACAATTTTTGAGGCAGGGTCTCATATACAGCCCAAGCTTGTCTGAGACTTACACCCACATTCTTTCTGTCTCAGTTTCCCAAGTTTTGGATTACAGTCATGCTTACGCTGGTGTACTTAGCTTGGGGTACCATTTTATATGTCAGCAATGGTCTGTTGGTTCTCCATATCTAAAGCAATCAATAATCCAGAACAGTTATTAACTGAAATAAAGTGATTGAAAATTATTTTACTGGATTTTACACTTAAATAATATACATATGGTTGAGGGGTATAAAAGAACTTCCTGTGCTACTTGTTCAACTTCCTCTGAACTTATAACTACTTCAAAAGAAAAAGTTCAGGGGCTGGGAAGATGGCTCAGTAGAATAAGCACTTCCCTGGCAAGTGCAAGGGCCTGAGTTGATCCCTGGTTCTGCCAAAAAAAAAAAACAAACAAACAAACTAACAAAAAAAAAGTTCCTGAAAGTCCAGAGGCTTACATTGTAGTATTAACACAATTAAATCTTTCTTTGAGTGTGTGGAACCATAAAGAAAAGAAAATAGAGAAGTATATACTCTTGTTTTTTGTACTCGGGATTGAACTCAGGACCTTGCACTTGCCAGGAAGGCTCTTATGTCAGTGAGTTGTCTCTCGGGCCCTATGCATTATTATTATTATTATTTTTATTTATTTATTTATTTATTTATTTTCTGTATTTAGGACAGGGTCTCTCTCCCCCCTCCAAATGGGGAAACAGTTAGATCCAATGGAATTTCTTATTTTAATTTTTGAAGAACATCCATATCAATTTCCACAGTGATTGTACTAGTTTATATTCCCAAACCAGGTATGTAACTCAGCAACACACAGGGATGTAACTCAGTGGGACAGAGCCTATGTGGCAAGCGCAAAGTCCTGAGTTTGATTCCCAGTACAAAAAAAATAAAAAGTTAAATTCCCATCAACAATGTTGAAGGTAACCTGCAACTCGACTCAGTAGGAAATTGGGGGCACCACGGGATGGGCTCCAGGAGGGAACCATTGGAGGGGAACTGGGAAGGCAGCTTCCTAGGGCCTAGGCCCTGGGTTTCCCACACAGCCCGGGGAGCACAGCAAGGCACTAGGCTCTGTGTACCACCTCACCTGACTCTTTGGGACATCTTATTTTAGAGACCACTGATTTGAAGCTTAAACATATTTGTTTAAAAAACAAATGGGCTGGCCAAATAGCTCAGCGGATTAAAGGGCCTGCAAGCAGGGGCCAAGGTCAGTACCCCTGGCCTGCTGTGCCAGCCCTGCCCTGGAACGCTGAGACTGCACCTGAGATTGGGCGTGGTGGCACGTGCCTGTAACAGCCCTTGGGAGGCTGTGAACAGATGGATCACTAGAGTTCCATCTAGTAGTGAGACCCTGAACATCCTGTAGACCCTTTCCTAAAATAATAATAATAATAATAAAAATGAACCCAAGCCAGGCGTGGTGGTGCGTACCTGCAATCCCAGCACTCAAGAGGACTGCTGTGAGTTAGAGGCCATTCAGGGCTACAAAGTGAGTTCAACGCCAGCCTCAACAGCATAGAGAAACCCTGTCTCAAAAAGACAAACAATAAATAAAATAAAATAAGGTCTAGAAGAAAAAAATTTAAAAATTGAACTTGTTTTACCCTCTATTTTTTCACAGGTATCAGCATATAGTTAGTCAGGGTGAGAATCCTACCAATTAATTGCTAGTTTCAAAAACCCAGTGAATGGGGCTGGGGAGATGGCTCAGGGGAACAAGTACTTCCCTGGTAAGCGCAAGGGCCTGAGTTCAACCCCCAATTCTGCAAGAAAAAAAAAAAAAACCTTATGAAGATTCTCAGGATCATGGTCTTAACCATCCTGTGCATATAAATGTATGGTTTTGCCCCTGTCATGTTTCCTAGCTTATCTCCTTGCTATGCTGATTCTCCGTGAGCTAAGCAACTGCAGTGAAGATAGCAATGTGTAGTACTTGGATCATGCTTGGAATGCCTGTCATTCTGGTCTTCTAGATGTGTACTTCTAATGTCATATCAATTACTACTATACTGTCTGTCAAGTTAATATTTGTTTTTTTTTTTTTTTTAAAAAGGGGGTAATAAATGAAAACAAGAGAGAAGAAAAAGAAGTCATAAGAAAACAAAATGTCATAGGTATCTATTTTTCTTGCCCTAACTGGTTACTGAATGGAGACAATCAAATCTTCTATAAATACTTTTGGATTTATCTCTCTAACCTCCAGACTAATGGCCAGTCACTAAATTTCAACCCCTACCCATCATACCTAGTAGGTGCAACCATTAATAAATATATCAATTTTTTGAACTTCCATTAGAAAGATTGTTACACATTTATTTAGCAACAATGTTTTTTTTTTCTTTTTCTTTCTTTCTTTCTTTTTTTTTTTTTTTTGAGATAGGGTCCTTCCGTGTGCAGTACAACTCTGGAAGACTCTCCAGGGCAGAGGACCATGAAAAAATGAAGGCAAGTGTGAAAACACAGAAAGCAGAGGTCAGATGGATCTGTCTCTCTTGGTGGAGAAAAGAAGCCACACGACAACTGCAGTGCATTTACTTACACACTGGGCAGGTTGATGCCAGGTAAAACCCCTCTGCCTAATAATTTGTTCACCTAGCTCATCTTGGGCATTCCATGTTCTTGAGGCTGGACTTGTGCTAGCCCTGCACGTGGGATCTATGTTTGGCTTCAACCACATCTCATAGGGTCAGCTATGTAGTTCAAGCTGGTACCAAACTCAGCTTAGATAGTTTAGGTTAGCTGTGAATTTATAGTAACCATCCTGCCTCAGCCAAGTGACTGTACCACCCCCCTTTTTTTAGCAACAATATTCTTGAAATGATTTTTTTTTCTTCAAGATACAGAGAAATGTACTTTATTTTTTTATTTTATTTATTTTTTTTTTTTTTTGTCTTTTTGAGACAGGGTCTCACTATGCAGTTCAGGCTGTCCTTAAGCTCACTTTGTAGCTCAGGCTGGTCTCGAACTCACAACAATCCTCCTGCCTCAGCCTCCCGAGTGCTGGGATTACAGGCGTGCGCCACCACGCCCGGCACGAGAAATGTACTTTAGAGGCCCTATACAAAGTCCAATATTTCCCAGTTCTAAAACATGCTTTTGCTCTCACAGTAAAAATTTTAGGCTGGGCATGGTGGCACAAACATGTAATCCCAGCATTCTGGGAGGCTGAGGCAGGGGGTTTGCCATTTTGAGCCCAGCCTAGACAACTAAGCAAGTTTGTGAGATGCTGCCTCAGGAAAAAAAAAAAAAAAACGGGCTGTGAATGTAACCCAGAGCTTCCTGGTATTAATCTGCATTATTGATAAAGGTTACATGAAGACGTAGGTTATAGCTGGTACGAACATTCCACAGGCTCCTGTTTCCCCAAATGCTATCAGTGCCTCTTGGAATTGCAGAAACATGCTGCATCAAGTGCTGATGCATGCCTGGCTTCCCCTTAGTGGTAAGGGAGGCTGTGTCACTCTCAGGACAAGCCGCCCTCTAAAACTGGATCACATCCCACTGCCTTTCTGGGACTCAGTGGCTTCTTGCCCTCTGTGTGCATTTTCAGTACTCATCTACATACCTGAGCATTTGAAATCCTAAGAATGTAAACTTGCCAAGTGTGTTGGCTCATACCTGTAACTCAGGACTCAGGAGGTTGAGGCAGGAGGATTGCAGCAAGTTTGAGGCCACCTTGGGCTACAAAGTGAGCTCAAGACCAGCCTAAACAGCATAGCAAAACTCTGTTTCAAAAAATCAGGAAAGGGCTGGGAATGTGGCTCAATGGAGCAGTAGAACTCTCTCCTTGCATGCACAAGGTCCTGGGTTCAATCCAACACACACACACACACACACACACACACACACACACACACACACACACGAAGTGCTGTAGAGATTCTACATTCTATTCTGTAGCAGACATGGGTATAATATACAAGCTTTCATGTGTCAAAGAAATGATCATTTATTTTCCTGGAAAAGGCCACTTTTTTTATCATATGAAATGCTATCTCAAAACAAAAGGAGGAGGAGGAGAAAGAGAAGGAAAAGGAGAAAGAGAAAGAGGATGAGGAGAAGGAAGAGGAGAAGGAGAAAGAAGAAGAGGAAGAAGAGGAGAAGGAGAAGGAGGAGGAGGAGAGAAGAGAGAAAAGAGAGAAGAAGGAAGAGGGAAAAAGAGAAAAGAGAGAAATGTGTCCCTGCAGGGGAAGTAACTCAAAGGGGAAATGCTTGCCCAGCATGGACAAACACTAGGGTTAAATCCCCAGGAGGAGAAGGAGGAAGAACTGTGTCAGGCAGGACACTGAAGTCCATTTCACTGGGCATCTTGAGGCTACACTACCGGGAACACTTCCTCCTTGAGACTCCTGTTCTAGCGGGAAGTGAATTCTGCGGACTTGCAGAGCCTGTTCAGAAACATCTGACGTTGGCCTGGGTTTCCTGCAACTGCATTAACACCCGCGAGCTGCTTCTCCAAAGGACACGTAAAGTAAATATTCTAGTGCCATTTCTTATTCCTTTATAACTCATGTGACCATGAGGCAAACACGAGCCCCAGCTGAATATGCCCCAGAGCTGCTTGGAGCTTAGTTTCCCTCTGACCTCATAAGCCCCTGGCGAGGGTAAAAGCTCCTATGCAGTCTCACAATATCACGCCTGCCAGCCTCTCAACCTTTCACCTTGTTTCACAGAGAACTGTAAAGATGGGACACCTGAGTCAAACACAGCTCAGCTTTCCCTTAAAGACCCAAGACCCATCTCCTGCCCCTCAGATTGGCTGGGCCATTCCACCAGGCTTCGCTCCAAAGTTGTTTGCTGTCTGGCTTTCTCAGCTCAAGCCCGTCTCTTACTCTGGCAGTCCTGGTATTTGGCTTGGGACAAGGCTTCCATTCCGCCTTTGTCTCTTCCCCTTCATCTCTGGCTTTCTGTTCTGGGTTAACAAATGCAGCTCTCTCTGCCCGCGCATCTGCACTCACTTCCTGTCCAGCGCTGTTTAGTCTCACTGCTGTCATAAATACTTAGGTAGGGGTCTCAGTGTTTGCGGGATGGATATATTCAGCATTTATGACATGCATGGCAGCCCCCACAAAGAAAACTGGTGGAGAGCATGGGAGAAGAGCGTAAAAGGGGTGGACAGGATCAAAGTGTGTCATTGCATGCAAGAGCCTGCCATGTGTTTGGAATCTATGTAGCAAGTGACTCTTGTTTCTCTAGTTCTAGTCTGCTGAACTGGTATATGCCTGGAAGCCCAGCACTCTGGGAGGCTGAGACAGGAGGAGCACAAGCTTCAGCCCAGTCTGGGCAACTTAGTGACTTAAGTGACATACTGTCTCAATTTGTAAAATAAAAAGCAAGCTGATGCTGAGCGTATAGCTCAATAGCATAGTCCTTGGCAAGTGCAAGGTTCTGAGTTCAATTTCTGGTACAAACAAAAAGCAAACCACAGCAGAGCAAAGCAGAGCAAGGCCTGGCCTGATAACTCAGCAGACTAAAGTGCTTAATCCCTGACATGCTGTGCCCCCCCCACCCCCCCCACCCCCGTGTGCTGAGACAGGGATTGAGACTGGGCGTGGTGGGGCACACCTCCCAGCATTTGGGAGGCTGAAAACAGGAGGATCACTACGGATCTGTGTAGTAAGATTCTGTAGACCCTGTAGACCCTGTCCCAAATACAGAAAGAAAAGAAAAGAAAGCAACAGCTGAGGATGTGTCTTAGTGCAAAGGTCCTGGATTCAAAAATCAATAAAATAGGGGCCGGGGAGAGATAGCTCAGTGGAATAAGTGCTTGGCTGGCAAGTACAAAGTCCTGAGTTTGATCCCTGGTACCAGAAAAAAAAAAAAAA
>PVKA01034323.1:0-23571 GCA_004027165.1 Ctenomys sociabilis
ATTAAATAATTATAGAACAGAGTGTGAATTAAAATGAGCCCACTGTCAGGTTAGGAAATAGAGCATTTGTTAAGATCTAAGAAGATAACTATGTGTCATATCACTCCTAGATAGACATCATCCCAACTGTTACTCATTCCTTGGTGTTTTAGTTTACTGTCTCTATACATTCCTAAACAATATAGTTTGGAAAAGCTTAAAAAAAAAAAAAAAAAAAAAATACATCTTTGTTTTCCTATTGTAAGATCCTAACTTGGCAGTGCCTTTGTGTGTGTATCCTTCACCTGTCACTTATTGTTTAGTTTTATGAAATACTTGTGTTTCACTCTGAAGAATAGATCGAGGAGACTGGCACTGTGAACCCAGACACATTAT
Organism: Ctenomys sociabilis; assembly: GCA_004027165.1. NCBI lineage: Eukaryota > Metazoa > Chordata > Mammalia > Rodentia > Ctenomyidae > Ctenomys > Ctenomys sociabilis. The sequence goes on from PVKA01034323.1 coordinate 376, forward strand.
CTACTTGTCAAGCAGAGGCTGGCCAAATAGCTGAGAGGATTAAAGCCCCTGTAAGCAGGCACAGGGCCCGGGGTTCGGGGTTCGATTCCCAAGGCCTGCTATGCAGGCCCCACCCCCAGGGCATGCTGAGACAGCAATTGAGACTGGCCATGGTGGCACTGCCTGTAATCCCAGCTCTTGGAAGGCTGTAAATAGGTCCAATCTAGTGGTGAGACTCTGAACACCCTGTAGACCCTTCCCTAAAATACATAAATAAATAAATAAACTTGTCAAGCAATAGAGTTACAGATGACCGGTGAGTTAAATTCAAGTGAATGATGCTATCATTATTCAAAAATTTCACTTTTTTGTCTATTCTGTTTATACTATAGGAATGTGTCCTTTTTGTTTTTTGAGAATGTATCAGTTTGACCTTGCTGATAATTAACAATTTCAGTGTCAGAATAACTATATATAGCATTTGCTTAGCACACTGAAAATGAAGGAGAATTTTTTTAAAGAAAAGATTTTAGCTGGATGTTTTTTAAATAGGAAGACCTATCATTCTTGTAATTGTTAAAAACTTAAATTTTCTTTAAAGCAAAAATGATTGAGATGACAAAGGGCAATAGATTGAGGGAATGATTTAAGAATAGTTGTGTGTTTGTAAGAAAGCCTTCCTCCCATTGTGACCTCCCTTTGGTGAAAATGGTACAACAAAGACTAGCAAATTGAGAAGGAAGCAGGAAATCCTAGTTAGTGACTTGTCAATTCGACATTTAAAAGAAATGAAAATGCTTACTTGTTTTAGATTTTAATGCTTTTTCTACCAAAGTCTTTTTTCTTCCTTTTTTTAAAAAACAGAAATGATTTTTCATCCCTGAATCCTATTAGATATACTATTAAATAAAATTTGGAAGCCATATATTATCATTTGATTGTGTAAAGCCAAGTTTGTGGTTTAAGCGAAACCATTCTAGAATTTATTTAATCACTTCCAAAGCAGTGTTGTCCTTTTTCTCTTCTAAGACCCTTTCTTTTCCCAAAATAAGAAGAAAAATGAAAATAGCTCCAAATAACAAATCTAGATAAAAATAAAGAATTCTGTCTGGTACTTGTGTTATATTTACTACCTTAGCCCTTGTTGTTTACTTCTTGATTGAAAATATCTTAGAGGACCTTTTTGAAATAAAATTTTCATTTTATTATATTAGGAAAACAAATGTGGAACTAAGAACCAGAATTATGTCTAGCACAACAGCTAGGAATTTTTCCAAAAAAGATAAATTACTTTACAAAAATGATCTGTGTTTTCAGTCTTTCTGGTCTTGGTCTTTATTTTTATCTGCTTTTATTTATATGTATTTTTTGATACTGTTATAGCTATAGAAAGTGTTAAAAAAAAATCATCGTATTTAAAACAAACAAACTAACTAGAAAAGCCCCTTGCCCTGGGGCTATGTGAAGAAAAATGAAGCTCTCATTTCCCCGTACCCAATCATCAGCTTGAGCTGGCCTCTCCTAGGAACAGAATTTATTGAAGCAATTTATCCTGGCTAAATGTGATATAAATCTGTGTACATGTATGTACATACAGGGTCTCTTCCATTACAGCAGTGCTGTAGCATCAGTTTCCTTCATAGTTAGACCATGTTCCTATCACATTGAAAGATGACCAAGAAGTCCCGTCTATTTTATGGGGCATCCTACAATTTTAAACACCGATTAGTCGTGGAATTACTGATTAGACAACCAGAAAAACTGGTTTCTAACTGTAGAGTGACTTCCCAGAGAGTAAGAGAGATGTTGCTTATCTATCTGCTTCATTTTAAAAATAATTTTCTGATTACTAGGTTCATTCTAGAGTGCTAATATTTTATTTCAATGCAGGCCTGACTATGATTGGCCAGACATTTTGGTTTATCTCCTAGATGAATTTGAAATTTGGTTAGCGTTCTGAATAAAATAATTCCTTTCTTATGTCCCCGCATTGACTTTCTTTTATATACCTTTTCTCTCATGGGCAGGTTTTTAAAAATATTCTAAAGGAGTTCATTAAAAGTTGTTTTTATCCCTCTACCCCTTTTCTTTTCCACCCTTCTAAAATATTGTTTATCTTTTCAGAATATTTTTACTGTGATTTGCATTTCTAGTCCTTAGTCTTCTCCATCTCTATTTTCATTATTAGTTGGAAAATGAGAATCTTTCCAACATATTCAAATTAGAACTACTGTTCTTTGACAAAGAATTTCCATCAACATTTGAAGAGTTCAGCTTGAGTAACTTTAAAAAATTATAAATTCTGTAAAATTCTTCAGAGAAATAGAAGGGATGGATGGTGATACTTTTAGTGTCATTTCTTTTATCCCCTCCAGCAGCACACATCTGTTGGCAGCAGTAGAGCAGCCTAAGAACTCTGGCCGTAAGCTGCACAAACAGCCGGAACATATTCACCCAGTAAACCCCCAAAGAGTCGACATTTGTTTTATTGCTGCTTTTAAAAACCCAGCCATAAATAGAATGTGAGGGGGGAAGGGCACCGATATTTCTCCATTTGCCACAGAGACGATTGGTGTGTGTGTGGGGGGGCTCCCAGTAGAGAGAGAAGGTTTTTATTTTTATTTTTTTATTAATGAAAATCATTTCCCATTGTAGCCCAATAGGATGGGTGCTTTGTTTTCTTTGGCAATAATCTGGGATAAACGACCCTTGCCAACAGTCTCGTAGTCTATACACTAGGGAGCCAGATTATGGCCCCGTAAAATGGGGCACCCCTCCTATAATCCCTTAATTAATTAAATGACAAATTTTGGTCTTCTCTAGTTTAGAAATATGGCTTCCGCATCGAGCGTTCAGTGGATTTATTGACATAGGGAACTGCATTGGTTGTAATTCAGCAGACTCAGAGAAGTGTGTTATGTACTATAATAGAAAGAGGAAAAATCTAGCAAACATTTGAAATTCCTTGACTATTTAAGTCTAATTTTTTCTAATTAAAAGTTTCAATTGAGGAACAATAGGTCATATGACACCTGCCTAATGAGTCTCCCCAAAGTAGTCTGTGTTTATAGCTTTGATAGATGGCATTCTTGGAACACCTGTTTCTAGGCTTGATATTTTTGAAGCACATTTTTTTGCTGCAGCGTATTTAACATAACTTTTCCCTTACCTCCCCTTCCTCAGCTCTGCTCTGCTATATGAAATATGGGAGACGACAGACCGTTTGTGTGCAATGCCCCGGGCTGTGGACAGGTATGTTTACAATATACTTTATTGTGAATGTCTCGTTGTGAATCAAAGTGGCTGTTTTATCACTAAGGCAAAGAGTTTAAAGCCGGTATTTTACGTGATCACTGGAGGTAATCAGATCAGAGGATTTGCAGTGTGTAAATCCAAGTTATGAGGAAGTGTAGGCACTCTACCATAATGAAATCTGCCTTGCTCTCTTCCATATTGTTATTCGACTGGTGTTTGTTTTCCAGCACAGTCTTGAAGAATACATGTTGCTTTCTCCCTTTCCTAATGCTATCCATCTAAATACAAAGAAGTTTAGAAATATCTTCTCAGCTTTCATGAATATAAAAGTCTGCTTAACATATTTGGAAAGGTGGCTGATGATGTACCCATTCATTGTGGACCCCTGGCATCATAGACTATTTGGATTTTTTAAATTAAAAAATGTATTTCGTTTGACTGTTGATTCAGAGAATTACTCTTAAAAGCTAAGGCAAATATCTATAAATCCAGCATAGAACCTGAGATCTCATAGCATTACATAAACATTTCCTCTGTCTGATACTATGAAATGCATTGTTCTCTGTGTAAACTGCCATATAATTGTTTGCATATGTGTATATATGTTAGTGTTTTTCATCTTATGCTTTCTTAATAAAATAATTTTGTTGAAATTGCCCTTTTTGATATATTATTAGTTCTTTTTTCCAAACCTCCAAATACAATGTTCCACAAAGAAGGGAAAAAGAAATACAAAAAATGTTTTACCTGCCTTCATTAATTCATGTTATAACCTAACGAGTGACTTTCTGTTCAGTTAGAAATATGTCATGTGACTGTCCAGTGACACTTACTGGTGGTATGTGAGATTGCAGACTAGTTCTATTAAACATTGTAAATACTTAGACACAAAGAAGAGCTAAATTCTGAGAATCAAAAAAATCGGAGTTAAAGATTTTAATTTTCAGTAAACGGTGACTATTCAAGTAACTGGATGCAAAAATAGCCATTGTATTCTCCAGTATTCAGCAACCTATAGGGTATTTCCTTCCTTTTGTGTTTTAAGACAGGATCTTGCTATGTAGTTCAGGCTGGCTTTGAACTTATATTGTGGCCCAGGCTGATCTTGAACTCACAGCAATCCGAGTGCTGGAATTACAGGTGTACTCCAACCACGCAACCCTTGTCATAAAGTTTTGAACTTTAAACTTCTTTTTTTTTTTTTTACTGCTTGTTTTCCCTGTTCTTGCTGTTTCTCCCTTTTTTCTCTCTTCCTTTCTCCCCTTCTCTTTCTTTTCTTTCTAATGGGATCAGTTGGGAAGATAGGGTAAATTCCTTTCACTTTTCAAACAATTTTAATAAGTTACGTTTCTAAACATTATCTCTCCAGATTTTGTGTGTGAGTGACTCCCACAGCTAAGACCTGGTACCCTTCACTTATCTATTTGAAAAGTATTTTTCAGTTAAGGGTATTTTTCTCATACTTACTATATATTTCTTCATTTATTACTTAAGCTATTCAACCTCTTGTATATTGTATGCTTAAACCACCCAGACACAAGGGTGTTTTTGTTTTTGTTTTTTTGGTGGTACTGGGAATTGAACTTGGAGACCTTGTACTTGCCAGGCAGGCACTTATGCTGCTAAGTTATCTCCCCAGCCTAGGGCTTCTCAAAAAAATAAAAAGGATTGATAAAAGTGAGGAACATACTAGTAAAGCATCTTTTAGCTCTCTGAGAAAGAAATATATAAATATCATCTCTTTAGGCTGTCTTGTCAGAAAAGAGTAGTAGTCATTGAAATTCATGAGATTTCACAAGTTTGTGGAATTTGTGTTTCCTTGTTTCTGTTTTGCCTTTCTTTAAATGCTTTTTTTTTCCCACTAGAGGTAGGAAAATGATCAGGATGTTTTACTTTGATTTCTTCTTGTATTGTTGGATTTTGTTTACCACAGGCCTTTTCCTTTTTTTGCCTCTCATTTCTGAATTATGTGTTGATATTTCGGTTAAGATTCATTGTAACCTTTGGCTCAGGTTCTGAAAGCCCCCCTACCCCCCAAAAAAAGGTAAGCATTAAATTTGAGGAAATGATACTTTATTTTGGATTCAAGATACTTCATAGAGAAAAGGATAGACAACTACAACTTAAGATTTTGAAGAGAGCAGGATTCATCCCTTTACCTCCTTTTCATTTCAAAACTATGTTCCGATGAGATTATAGTTTTGAAGTTATATTTGGTCTCCTACCAAGTTCTTCCAATATCTGGTAACAAATAGCTCTAGAGTAAGGTCTCTAGAAGATGTACTGTGTTTACTTTGTTATATGAAATAGTGAAAATCTGGTAGAGAAATAAATTTGGTAAAATTAATTGCCCTTGGCCTGTTAGCTAACTTTCTTATATCTCTTCAGGATAGTTTCATTCTGGAGCGACTTACAGGCCTTCAGGTTATTTGGAATCCACTTAGCATTGACTCAAATTACTTACTTGGGGGTGTACTAAAAAAGGCTATGTGTAAGTCCCTGTTTGGGTAATAAAGACAATGATATATATATATATATATATTTTTTTTTTTAATCTTTTTGAGACAGGGTCTCACTATGCAGTTCAGGCTGGCCTCGAGCTCACTTTGTAGCTCAGGCTGGTCTTGAACTCACAACAATCCTCCCAAGTGCTGGGATTACAGGCATGCGCCACCACACCCCGCTGACAATGATAATTTTTGGAAGACATGGTTTAGAATCTGCTGCTAGGGAAGTCTTGAAAAGCATTGGTTTCCATCAGGTAGAGAAAGAATGAATTAAGTAAATGATTCTCAGAAAGCAAGCAAGCAAACAAAACTATAGGAATCTTTCATTATTTCTCTGCTCCCTGTCCATACTTTACCCTGTGTATCCCTAAATTATAAAGCATCCTAAACTTTAATATTAAGTGAAGGTGAAATTAAAATTTACCTAAAATAGACTAGTGGATTATATCCTGCAATATATAATCAAAACCACCAGGCTTTAGATGGATACATAAACATGTTTTGGTTGCTAGGTCTTTAATAGCTGTTATTTTTGGATGCTGTTCATGATCCACTTCCCAACAGTAAGTCTGATGTGACACAGCTGAGTTCTAAATATGCTGCATGTAATTTCTTTTTAAAAAGATAGCTGTTGTGAAAATTGTGTTGTCTGCATTCTTATCTGAAAAGACAGGTGATAGGGTTTTTTAGCTTTCTTATTTTTATTCCCCTGTTGAGTGTTTCTCTTGAGGCTTCATCTCCCTCATGAAGAGGAATTTAAGAAAGCATTTTTCCTGCTAAAAACTCAATGGAATGTTGCAGCAGGAGTTGTTAGTAGAGTGGCCTCCTGAGAATAGGTTAGTGTTGTTAAGGTAACAATGCCCCAGATACTCTATTGGCAGAGGACTGGTGGAATCATGATGTATAGTTCTTGAAATGTTTCTAAGATAGCATCTTTTAAAAAAGCATTGTACTTATAAAATAAATGGCTTTACTTCTATGTCATTATTAAAATAATCGAAATATAGTTTGGTGCTGAATCTAATGTCTGCTAAGTTGTTTGTTTGTTTATTTGTTTATGGGAGGTCGCATTGTGTTACCCAGGCTGTTCTTAAACTCTTGGACTCAAATGATCCTTCTGCTTCAGCCTCCTGAGTGGTTGGGCTGTAGGTATGCATGAACACATACGATTTAGTCTTATAAGTTTTTAATATTTTTCAATTCTACTTTTATTTGAGTGTAGATAACAAAGTTATTTTATGTGGAACCTGGAATACTCTATCAGTAACCTCAAATTTGAGATATTTCATGTGTATACAGTTAGATAACTCACTTTTATGTTGGTTTTTCCCTACTTTTTATCACCAGGTATCAACAAATTCCATACCCTTGTACTTTCCTCTCAGACATGATATTGATTTGCAGTACACATTATGCAAATTTATATAGACTTTCTGGATACCTTCAAGTGTTTTCAACAGAAGCTGATCATTTCAGGGCCAGCCAGTTAGCTCACTGGATTAGAGAACTTGCTTAGGCAGATGCAAGGACCAGGGCTTGATTGCCTGCATGCCATGCCGGCCCTGCCCCCAGGGCACACTGAGATGATCATTGAAACTGGGCATGGTGGTGTACCTGTAACCCCTGCACTAAGAAGGCTGAAAAACAACAGGATCATTATGGAGTCCAATCTGTGTAGTGAGACCCTATAGAGTCTGCACTAAATACATTAAAAGAAAAAAGCTGATCATTTAAGTTCATTGGGTAGATTGTCTTATTTCCATAAAGAAGGGGAATATTTTTGTTTGTTTGTTTGTTTTTTGTTTTTTTTTTTTTCTGTTGTAACTTTAAGGGGCTGAAGGTACTACTTTCACCTCTTCTCCCAGAGGACATTTGGGTATAGATTGAAAGTCTCTTCATATCATTTTGAGACATGAAACCCACAACTAACTTTTAGATCTATAAGGCCTACTTTTAACCCAAGAATAGAAATGGAGCTCTAGTTATAGTATAGATTCTTGTACTTCCTTATCTTGTCATAGTAGGAATAATGTTTATAGTGCTGTAGTCCTGGCTTCACTTGGCATTTAACCAACCTCCAAAGCTGTTTATTGCTTTATATCCTCTGCTTCCGTGAATGTTATCCCTTAAATCTCTATTGCTGTGTAATATATGAGGCAACAAATAGTTCCTGTGATTGGTTAAATGCTGTCATGCTGCAAAGGTATATGTTTTATTGCCTATATAATACACATCTATAGAGATTATTCCTGTTATCCCAGCCTACCCATTAAAAAGACCCTACTAGTACTATGGGATTTGGGATCTTTTATTCTATCCTTTTGGCAAGTTTCCTATTACCTGGCATGACAACAAAAGAAAAACAAGAAAGGATGAGATGGAGATGATTACTAATTCTTTACATTAGGGAAGCATCTTGAATTGGAAAATAACAAGGCAAGAAATGCTCTAGTAAATGCCATTTGTGGTGGTATACGCTGTGTTTACATGCTACGACAGGTGAAGGCAATTTCAGGGAAACAAATAAGCCTTTCTTCCTCACCCCCTGCCAAGAGTTTAAAAAAATTCAAATTTTTATTTAATAATTCATATTTCATTCAATAATTCATCCAGTTCCCATCTGGTAAGAGTGCATGCATGCTGTCAAGCAGCTGAAAATACACTGCATTATACACAACTAGCCCAAATGTTAACCTAATTTTTTGTAATATGTTTATTTTATAATAACTTTTAGTCCACTCTGAGTATACACAGTTTTATGTAACCTGTGATGGAAGTAGACCATCATATTGACAAAATCAGTGCTGGAATTTTAAAAATGTAGATAGTATTAATAGCAAGAAATTAAACTCACTTCTTAATGTCAAATCTGGCACTCTTTTTGTGTTTTCATTTTTGTATTTAGTAAAGGGCTTCACTATGCAGATTGGACTCTTGGTAATCCCCCTGTTTTCAGCCTCCCCAGTGGTGGACTTACAAGTTTGCGTCACTATGCCCAGATTCTCTCTGCCAACTCAGGACGCCCCGGGGGCAGGGCCAGCATGGCATGTGGGACCAGGGATTGAACCCTGGTTCCTGTGTTTGCCAAAGCAGACATTAGTCCACTGAGCTATCTTGCTGGCCCATATCTGCCACTCTTGACACTGTTCTTAGGGACATGAGGTTGATTTTCTTTTCATATTTATTATGATCTTACTTTCATATTTATTAAGAGCATAGTATGTTAAAAGCATTCTTCTCCAGTCTGTCCTACCTGTAATGCCCCAAAAAGCTATATGAACCAAATTGGAGTTATACCTAGGAAATTTTCATTTACTCAGTTTTAGTTTCCTTGGATACAGCATAATACTGAAATGGATGCTCAGAGAATTCATGATTCAAAATAAAATAAAATAAAATGTTGTATCATTGTATCAGTTAGGACTTCCTAAATTGAGGCAGGGTCTTTTCTTTTATAAACTAACAAGTTTATAAAGTACCTTTTAGATCTGAAAGCCTGTCCATTTATCCTTTGTCACTCTCAAGAAAACATATGGCTAGGTTTTTTACTTATATGATATTGTCATTGTATAGATTTTTTTCATTCTTTTATAAAATACTCTTCTAATGCAGCAGATTAAAAAACAGCCAGTGTACACCCTCTCTCTGTTTAGCTTATCTCTTTAATGCAGATTGACTTGCTTAGCAGTCACATTCTGTCTGAAATCCTTGTTAGAGCCTCTCTGTATGTGGATTCATAACGCATCTGTGTGTACATCTACAGTGCTGTATAAATAATAATAAGTAATCACCAGATGGCCTATAACTGCTCCTTTGGACCCATTGGGTCTCTTGAAGCTGTTAGTAAAGTCTTCTGGCGTTTTGCTGGGGAAAACTTGTCATAGATTTATTTGTAAAAAAATTCAAATTCACAACTGGGTGTTTAGGACTGGATATTGCTGTCTGTGTTGTAAATATTTAACAGGCTTTGTACAATGACAAGTAAAAGCGCCATTACTAACCACACACAGTGACTGTGGAGCTCTTCTTCCCTCCCGGCCATTTAGAAAAGAAAAGAAATGCCAATAAATTGTGCATTATGAACAAGGTGCTAAAGATGCTCTTAAGAAAATCTTTCAGAAGAAAAGAAAGAGCACCTCAACATTCTGCTCAAAGAGTTGTAAATGGGCAAACTGAATATTTTTAATTAAATGCCAAAATGCCCCTTTTAAAATTTTGACTTTATAATACCTTAAGAAAAGCTCCTTCACCTATAGTTTGGTCAGAGACAGATTTTGATGTTACTTAAGTCTTAAGAGGATTATAGTTGCAAGTGTTAGTAGACATTTGACTAAATTTCAGGCTGTTAGTAATGTCTTAAAATTTCAGTCATACTATATATTGTTTTAGAATAATTTATAAGGTAAAATATGGGGTTTTTTTTTGTCCTCTTTCCATTAATTTTTATGAAAAGGTTGTTCTTTTCTTTTTGTTTTTGTTTGTAGAAGTTTTTATTGTTTTTCTGTGCTGTTTTGCTATTACTGATATTTTTGCTGCAGTACCTATTTGAGAGTACTTGCTTAATGTAACATTTTGTGTCTTTAAAAATTAAAGTAGAACTCATTACTACTGAATTTTCATGGTTTTTCTTTCTGTGTTTACAGTTACCTGTTGAGGGTTGGATCTGTTTAATAGAGGTATCATCTTTTATAACCATGACTTTCAAGTTAGGTTGTATAGAAAGCATTTCTCTTTCAAAATCTCATCTTTAAAAGATGACATACAGATTGTGTGTAGGGACTGCTATTAATAGTTTATTATAAGGTGGTTTTGCTTTTTAAATTTTTTTCATAAAATTGTGTCAAAGATAGGATTTTAAGAAAGAAAGCATTTTGTAGAAAAGATGGAAGCTTTGGGATTTATCTCTTTTGCAATGGTATCTTTGTGTTTTATTTTGAAATTACTTTGTACAGTGAAATTCACTACCAAAGATAGTGCTTGGGTAAGAATCTGGACTATTTGCAATGGCCATGTGAAAACATAGAAAAAATGAAAATGGATTTTGTAAAATTAGCTCATTCCCAGTCTGGCATACCGTGTGCTCTATGTGGCTGCTGATTCTGTCTGCAGATTGAAGTGCTAAACCAACTTCTGCTCTAAAGGCTAAAATTACCAGCTATTGTTCCAGGTTTTTAACCTTGCTGTTCACATGGATGATGCCAGATTTTAAGCAGACATAGCTTTGTCTTTAGATCCCTGGCAGAATTTGCAGTCCCCTGAGTTGGAAGGAAAAAATTCTTCCTTTTTTGTCTTTGAAAACCTTGAGTGGCTGTGCTGGGAAAGTCAGCAAAATAAATCTGTAGGTTTGCTGTGTCCTTTGAGTCCTTGTAGAAAGCTGAATGTTCTGTTCACCATTCAGCAGATTGGCTGTCAGAGTTGCAGCTCTACTTATCAAAGACTCAGTTGCTTGAAGAGCCATTTATATTATTCTAAAGAGGCAAAAGGAACGTATTCTTCTTCTTCCCAAGAGTCAGATCTTTTTTGATACTGGACAATTATCTCTTGATTTTCCTGAAAAATAGCTCCATCTACCATAAAGATTGGCACCAGCACAGGTTACACACTTGGTTAGTGACAGGCTCTGATTCCTTAGCTACAGGGAAAGGCATCAGGGTGACACACCAGGGGCTTAATGGTGGTGATTTGTTTTTTTCTGCTGAGAATCTTAGTGTGTCTTATAAACTTCTTGGATTCTTTTTCTCTGGGAGAAATTTATTTTAGTTGCTTGCATAGCAGTCACCATAAAATACCATTGTGAGAGCTGTCTTTCTCTCCTTCCTTCATTTCCTTGTTTCTTTGTCTTTAATTACTGACCTACCAAGATTGAGATCAAGCCCTATATTTTATACATTTTTACAACTTTCATGTTTTGCCTTCCTCTTACCCCTTATACCTGGTGAGGATTATTAACTTGTGTGTCTTCTGTTTCGCTTAATTAGTATATTTTATTTTTTAGAGCAGTTGTGCATTTTCAGAAAAATTGAGTGATGAGCATTCTGCATATATAGTATCTCTTTAGTCTGCCTCACAGTTTCACCCATTACTGTATTAATATCTTACATCAGTGTATTACAATTGGTTAGCAAATAGTGATCTATTATTATTGACTGAAGTCCATTATGATTTACTCTATTATGTATATCCTGTGGGTTTTGGCAAGTGTATAATGACATGTGTTTGCCATTACAATGTCATGCAGAATAGTTTCACTACTCTAAAAATACCCACCTAATCTTCCCTTCCCTTCTCTTCCCACCTGAACTCCTAGTAACTTTTTTTTAGAAGGATCTTGCCATGAAATTCAGGCTGGAGCTGGGAATGTAGCTCAGTGGCACAAGTGTCTGCCTGACAAGTATAAGATCCTGAGTTCCATTCCAGTACCAAAAAAATGGAAAAGAAAAGGAATTCAGGCTGTCTTAAACTCACTTTGTAGCCCGGGCAAACGTTAAAGTCAAGGTAGTCCTCATGCTTCAGCCTCTCAACTATTGGTTTTCTGTCATTTAAAAATGATTAAGGGGCTGGGGAGATAGCTCAGTAGAATGAACACACTTGCCTGGCAAGTGCGAAGTCCTGAGTTCAATCTCTGGTACCGCAAAAAAAAAAAAAAAAAAATATTATATAGCCAAGCATGATAACGCATACCTGCAATCCCAGCACTTGGGAGGCCAAAGCAGGAGGATCGTTGATTGCAAGTTCAAGACCAGCGTGGGCTACAAAGTGAGCTCAAGGCCAGCCTGCATGGCATAGTGAGATGCTGTCTCAAAAAAAAAAAAAAAAAAAAAAAAAAAAAAAAAAAAAAAAAACCACAAAAATTATTACCTGTCACTATTTATTTTATGGTGCTGGGGATCAAACCTAGGCCCTCATGCTTGCTAAACATAATTTATCAATGAGCTATACCTTCAAATCTACCACTAATTTTTCTTTTTCTTTTTTAAACTGGGTTTTGAGTCCAAAGACTTTATGCTGAACTTTGCACTGTTGCAGCCCTTTTAAACTTTATTTTTTTCTTTTTAGACAAGATCTCGCTAGTAAGTTACCCAGACTGGGCTTGAATTTGTGAGCCTCCTGTTCCAGCCTCCCAGATTACTGAAATTACAGATGTGCACCACTATAACCAGCAAAATCTATTTTTATTTATTTATTTATTTTTAAATTTTGAGACAGTGCCTTACTAAGTTGCACAGGCTGAGTTGGAATTTGCAATCTTCCTATGTGAGCTTTCCAGAGTGCTAAAGTTACCAGCATGCATCACCATACCAGACTAAAAACTAATTCTTTACCAAAATAAATGTAGACAAAACTAGAAAACTGGGACCTAGAAATCATGGCTTTAACATCTTCTACAGTAGGTGGCAAGAAACATTTTGATGTCATTTTTATGAATTCTAGACTGAGTATCTACTCATCCATATTGCCTTCCTTTGCATCTTGTTTATTTGTTTTCTTCCTTTGTCATATAGGCTGGCCTACTCAAAGTAATCCTCTTGCCTCAGCCTCTCAAATTCTGGAATTATAGATCTGTACCACCATGCCCAGCTTTTCTCATTTTAGTTTTAAGCCTATAAACTTGCAAGTCAAACAGTGGTGACTAGGTATTTTGAGTTCTGCCATATATGGTGGTACAGATACCATACTGTTTATGATCAAAGATATATTAACAGTATAACTGATTTGCCCAGGGATTACTAACTTTCTTTTTCACTGATATTTTTGGCATATAATTTGGATGAAAAGTCTTGCCTGTTGGATAATAATATTCTTCTCTGCTGGGAATATACCCAAGTGGTAGCATACCTGCTTAGCATATGTCAGTCTCTGGGTTTGATTTCGGCACCACAAAATAAATAAAATAAAAGTAAAAAAATTTTTTTTTTTTTTCTCTTTTTGAGACAGGGTCTCACTATGCAGTTCAGGCTGTCCTTAAGCTCACTTTGTAGCTCAGGCTGGTCTCGAACTCACAACAATCCTCCTGCCTCAGCCTCCTGAGTGCTGAGATTATAGGCATGCTGGGCTAAAAGTCAAATTCTTACCCATCAGGTGTCAAATCCTCCTTTGACTTTATATCATTTCTATATACCTACTTTTACCTTTTCCTTTCCAAACTGAGGTGTGTAATGCAATGAACATTTTATTTATCGTTATTGTTGGATGTGAAAATATATGGTTAAGTAGATACCTGTAAAACATTTATGTGAAATAATTTAATAAAAATATGTATAAATACATTTAAACATCAAAATGAAGCCATGCTAGGTGTGGTGGTGTATGCCTGTAATCATACCACTATGGGAAGCAGAGGCAAAAAGATCTCGAGTTCATTTTCAGCCTGGGTGACTTAATTCAGTAAGACCCTTCTTCACCTGATTTATAGTGAAGGACACATAACTCATTGATAGTGTGGGGGTATAGAGGAGGTCAGGTAGACTTCAAGTTGATCTTTGCAATAAATGGATTATTTTTATGTTTTATCTTAATGTCTGTATCTTCCCCTTGAAAATTTCTTAAAATACACATTTCCTTATTTTGATAATGATTTGTTGTATAACTGTGAACAATGTGAAATTAACTCTGCATTCAGTTGTAGGAAATACCTGATTGGAGTCTTGTCTTTTCCACCATTGAACATGAAGTTAAACTTCCTTTCTTCAGAACTGAGATTGACTGGGGATTTAGCTCAGTGGTGCCTGGCAAGCATGAAGTCCTGAGTTCAATTCTTGGTACCTCCCACCCAAAAAAGAACTGAGAATCCACAGTTGGGCAATGTCACAACCTACCAAAATGATCACTCTCGTGTCCAAAGACCTCATTTGTTGCTCTTTCTGGATACTTCTGATTGATCAGTTAGTCATATGTGTGTGTCTGTGTGTCATTGAGGAGTTCTTATAAATAAGTGCAAAGATAATGTGACTCAAGGCAGCAACCCATAGAGCAAAACTGCAAACTTGGCTCAGTAGAGGTTATTAACAGATAATGGAAGTTTAATCAGATGATTGAAGATGCGGATGTATTTATTTCTTTATTTTTGCGGCAGGATCTTGCTGTGTACTTCTTGAACTCGCTTTGCCCTTCAACCCCAGGCTGGCCTTGAACCATTAGTGATCCTCCTGATTCAGCCTCCCTGATGCTGGGATCATGGGCACCCAATTTAATACTGACTCTCACACACCTCAAATTGTGTCTCTGAGACACAAACTTACTAAGAGGAGCTTTCATTGGAAGGTTGTTGGAATGGTGAAAAGTATTGATAATTTTAAAGTTCTCAGCAGTTATAGTAGTATATAGTTAGCTATATAATATCAGAGTGGGCAAATAGTATTATAGACATCGGCTACTTAAGTGAGCATCATTTTGTTTTACACAGAGGCAATCTGTGTACATTGTTTTTTCACTGTGTTATGTTCATAACTTCAGACCTTTGTCATTTTACTTTATTTCTAGGTTTTTTTTTTTGTGGAACCGGGTATTTCTTTTTTTAATATATATTTGGTACGGGGTTTTACTGTGTAGCTCTGCAGCTCGAACTTGTAGTGAACCTCCTGTTTTCAGCCTCTCCAGCACTGGGATTACAGTCATGTGCCACCTCAGTGGCTGGCTCAGTGCACCCAGGGGGAGAGGCTGGCATGGCTTGTGGTGCCGGGGATTGAACCCTGGTCCCTGCATTTGCCTAAGCAGGCGCTTAGTACACTGAGCTATCTCACCGGCCCTAGGTATTTATTTATTTATTTATTTATTTATTTATTTATTTATTTATTTATTTATTTTATTGGTACTGGGAATCAAACTGATGACTTCACACTTGCCAAACATATGTTGTGCCGCTGAGCTATATCCCTGACCCCTAGTAATTTCTTAAGATTAAGGAGAGACTACAGGGCTGGGAAGATAGTTCAGTGGTTTAAGCACCAGCACAAGATTCTGAGTTTGATCCCCAGTACCAAAAAAAAAAAGAGAGACTATAGTTCCTTAAGATTTATTGAGAAGAAATGATAATATTACTCTAAAAATTTCAGGGATCTAAATGTCTAAATAAAAGACCTTAATTAGATTCAACATTTTAGCTATTCCTTCTTTACTCTTTGTTCTTTTTCTTTTCCCTTCTAGATTTTACATAGATAATTGTAGTAGCATAAAGGAGAGACCAAAGCTATAGCTAGACAAGGCTCAGTTATACACATTTGAAAGGTTATGTACTGTACCTTGCAACTCTTGGCAGGCCAGTGGTTAAAAGTTTAAACATATTGTTGGCTGTTCTGTTAGTCCTCAGGGAAGCATTTTGCTCTTCTGTAGACAGTACTCAGCTTGTCAGCATGGAATGGCTTTTTGTTTTTTTCTTTATCTAGGAAAATGCAGTGGGCTAAGCCTTTCTGGGAAGCAATTGCTTCTACTGCATGAATGTGCAGTAGTGAATAGTGTCTCTAAACAAAGGGGAGGTAGTCATAGAAAAATCATTGGTAGGGTACAATTGGATTGGAGCTCTGTCAAAGAGATAATTCTTGCTTGGAAGCTTTGTCTGAATGTGCTGAACCCCACATTGGCATGTTACCACTCAACTTTCTGTTATGCTGTTTTGATTTTTTTTTGTTTTGTCTTAACATTAAAATAGTAAACAATAGATATTGTACTTTAGACTTAATTTTTCAGGCTCTTTTTGGAGCATTCTATGAAAATAAATGTATACCAAACTTTTTTTTTTTTTTTTAGACAAGGTCTCACTGTGGGGATCAGGCTGGCCTAAAACTTGTGGCTATCCTCCTGCTTCAGCCTCCTGAGTGCTGGGATTGCCCAGCTAAACTTTTGATTTCTGCACTTCGTTTTTAGTAATAAACTTTATTTTTTGTTTACTTTCTTGTTTTTGGTTTTTGAGATGGGGTCTCGTACTACACGTAGTTCCAGCTGGCTTTGAACTCACTGTGTAACCCAGGCTGGCCTCAAACTCACCACCATCCTCCTTCCTAAACTTCCCAAGTGCTGAGATTACAAGCATGCACCACAATATCCAGTTTAAGAATAATTTTAAATTCATAGCAAAATTAAGTGGAAAGTATAACATTCTTATATATCCCTGTCCCTACGTATATATGACCTCACCCACTATCAACATACTGCACACTCGTGTATTTATTACACTTGCTGAACCCCACATTGACATGTTACCACTCAAAAGACATGCTTTACATCAGAGTTCATCTTGGTGTTATGCATTTTGTAGATTTTCACAGATGACAAACAACCACTACTATAGTATCATACAGAAGAGTTTCAGTGCCTTAAAAATCCTCTGTGCTCTGCCTATCCCTTCCATGCCCATTGAAATCATTGATCTCTTTTAATGTCTGTATAGTTTTCCTTTTCAGACCTTCATATAGTCAGAGTCATACAGTATACAACCTTTTTAGATTAGCCTCTGTCATATAGCACCACATATTTAAGTTTTCTCCATGTCTTTTTATGACTTGGATAGCACTTTTATTTCTTTATAGTTTTCTGAGACGAGGTCTCACTATGTACTTCAGGCTGTCCTTGAACTCACTGTGTAGCTTAGTCTGGTCTCCAGTTTGCAGTAGTCCTCCTGCCTCAGCCTCCTAAATGCTGGGATTATAGGTGCGCACCACCATACCATTTTAGATAGTACTTTTGTGGTTATTGTTGTAATACTGGAGAATTGAGCGCAGGGCTTTATGCTTACTAGGCAAAGTGCTGCAGCACTGAGCTTCATGTCAGTCTTTTTGTAAATTTTTAAATTTTGGATTTATTTTTTGTTTAGGACAGAGAGTATAGGGTGTACAAGGTCTCACTGTGTAGATCAGACTTATAGTGATCTTCCTGTTTACAGCCTCCCAAGTGCTGGGATTACAGGCATGTACAGGCTGGGACCAGGCCCAGTCTGAATCACTGTCTCAGAGTGCCCTGGAAGCATGGCAGGCCTGGGGATCAAACTCCCAGCCCCTGTGTCTGCTTAAGCAGGCACTTTAATCCGCTGAGCTGTCTGGCCAACCCTTATTTTTATTTTTATTTTTGGCTGGCTCAGGCTACCTTAAGGGTGGGTCTGGCAAGACATGGGGAGCTGGGGATTAAACTGTGGTCCCCTGTACCTGACTGGGTTTGCCCCAACAGGCACTTAAACAACTGAGCTAACCAGCAAGCCCCCCCCCCTAGTTTTTAAATTGATAGTCTCACTGAGTTACCCAGACTGACCTCAAATTTATAATCCTCCTGACTCAGCCTCTGGAGTAGCTGGGATTACAGACATATACCACTGTGCTCAACTTGATACTTTTTTTGCTACCATGCATCAAACTGAGGACCTTGTGCTTGCCAGACTGACACTTGTGCCCCTGAACTATATTCCTGGCCTAAACTTATTCCTTTTTTAGCACTGAATAATCTCTATTATCTGGTGTGAGGTAGTTTATTAATTCATCCACTGAAGAACATCTTGATTGCTTCCAAGTTTTGGCAAAAATGAGAGCTAACATCTGTGCACAGATTTTATTTGGCCATAAATTATTATTATTGTTGTTGTTGTTGTTATTGTTATTATTGTTATTATATACATATTTTTTGTGGCCAGCTCAGCCCATCCTGGAGGATGAGGCTGGTGTAGCATGTGGTGTTGGGGATCAAACCGCAGTTCCTGTGCTTCTCTGAGCTTGCCTAAGCAGGTGCTTTAGACTGCTGAGCTATCTCACTGGTCCTGGCCATAAATTTTTAATTTGTCTGGTAAATATCAAAGAGCATGTTATTAGATCATCTGGTAAAGGTGTATTTAGATTTATAAGAAATTGCCAAACTGTCTTCTAAAGTGGTGCACCAGTGTTACATACCTACTCACAGGAATGAGAATCCTTAGGGCCAGTGAGATGGCTCAATAGAATAACTGCTTGCCTGACAAGCACATGGGCCTAAATTCAATCCCCAGTTCTACCAAAAAAAAAAAAAAAAAAAAAAAAAGGAGTGAGTATCCTGTTGTTGCTTGTCTTCATCAACATTTGATGTTGCCAAGTGTTTTGGACTTTGGAAGGCAGCTATGCTCACCACTATACCACCAACGCCCATTATTTTGGACTTTGGCAAAAGCCGTATGCCTTTAATTCCAGAAGCTGAGACAAAAGAATCACAAAGTCAAAGCCAGCCTGGACTATAGCAAGACCTTTCTCAAAACACCAAAAAAATTTAATTAAAAAGAAAAGTGTGGGTCTGGGGAGATGGCTCAGTGGAATAAGCGCTTCCCTGGCAAGCACATGGACCTGAGTTCAATCCCCAGTTCCACCAAAAATAAAGTGCATCCTAGTATGTCATTTTTAATTTGCATTTCCTTGATGATATACAATATTGAGCATCTTTTCATATACCTATTTATCATCTGTATAATTTCTTTGCTAAGATGTCTAACAGTTTTTTGCTCATTTTTATATCAAGTTTTCCTTTTTTTTTGGCAAAACT
This sequence comes from Ctenomys sociabilis, assembly GCA_004027165.1. Lineage (NCBI taxonomy): Eukaryota > Metazoa > Chordata > Mammalia > Rodentia > Ctenomyidae > Ctenomys > Ctenomys sociabilis. The sequence goes on from PVKA01034323.1 coordinate 19,602, forward strand.
GGGAATTGAACTCAGGCCCTTGTGCTTGCCAGGGAAGCACTTATTCTACCGAGCCATCTCCCCGGCCCCAAGTTTACCTTCTTATTGTTAAATGAGTTTTAAACGTTCTTTGTGTATTTTGCCTAAGAGCCCCTTATCAAATGTGTCTTTTGCAAATATTTCCCCCATCTATGGCTTATCTTTGCATTTTCTTATAATTATTTTTCACAAAGCATAGGTTTTTAATTCTAATGAAGTCTAGTTTATCAACTATTGCTATCATGGACTATGCCTTTGGTGTTGTATCTACAAATTCATTCCCATATCCAACATTTAGATTTTCTCCTAAATATTTAAAAAATTCTTCTAGAATTTTTGTAGTTTTGCATTTTACACTTAGATCTGTGAGTACTTCTTTTTCTTTTTTAGGTGCTGGTGTTTGAACCCAGAGCCTTGCACCTGTCAAGCATGTGCTGTGGTACTGAGCTATGCTACCAGTTCTGTGATTGATTTGAATTAACTGCTTTTGTGATGGGTGTAAAGTCTGTATCTGCATTTTTTTTCAAGAGGATACTCAAGTTGTTGCAGCACTGTTCATTGAAAAGACTATCTTTCTTTGCTCCTTTGCTAAAGATTAGGTAGCTATATTTATTTAGATCTATTTTGAGGATCCCTGTTCCACTATTTGTCTGTTCTTCCACAAGTACCATGCTTTTTTTTTTTTTTTTTTTTGCAGAACCAGGGATTGAACTCAGGCCCTTGTACTTGCCAGGCAAGTGCTTCATCCCCCAGCCCCCATGCTATCTTGATTCAGTCTTACAGTCAGGTAGGGTCAGACCTCCAACTTTGTTTTGTTTTATTTTTTGACAGGCTAGCCTTTAACTCACTATGTAGTCCAGGCAGGCCTCAAACTCTCCAATCCTTCTGCCTCAGCCTCCTAATTGCTAAGACTACAGGTGTGTACCACCACACTTGCCATCCTTTAAATGAGAGAGCTGGCTATTTCAGATCTTTTTCCTCTATGCAAATTTTAGTAATAGTTCATCCATATTTACTAGATAATTTCGTGGGTTTGGAAGGGTGGGATGGTAAGGGCTGGCAAGATAGCTCAGTGGACTAAGTGCCTGCTTAGGCAAGCATAGGGACTGGGGTTCGATTGAGGCACCACATGCTGTGCTGGCCCCACACCCCGGGCATGCTGAGCCATCCACCAAGACCAGACATGGTGGCACATGCCTGTAATCTCAGCGCTGAAAACAGGAGGATCACTGTGAGTCTGAGCTGTGTAATGTGACCCTGTGCCAAATACATAAATAATAATAATACATAAAAATTAAAAATAGTGGGATTATTTTTATAGATTGGGTTAGAAAAAAATGACATCTTGATAATACTGAGTTGTTTTATGCATGGACAGATATTATCTCTCCATTTATTTATTCTTGGATAGCTTTATTTAGAATTGTATAGGTTGGCCCAAAGAGATGGCTCAGTGGCTTAAACACCTGCCTGGCAAGCTCAGAGTCCTGAGTTTTATCCCTAAACCAAACAAAACAAAAACCAGAATTATATAACCTTCTATGTATAAGATTTATACACATTCTGTTATATTTGTACCTTAGTATTTCATTTTTGAGAGTGCTGATCAGTGCTAGTTTTTTAATTTCAAATTCCACTTGTTCATTATTAGTATATAATAGTATATAGGAGAACCATTGACCTTTTATATATTAATCTGCAATCTTGAGGTGTTGCCTGTTAGTTCCATGAAGAATTTTTTCTCCACTATACTTTGAATTGAACCCAACCCTTTGCACTGGGCTGTATCCAAGCCTTTCTTCATTTTTATTTTTAATGTTTGAGACAGTCTCATTAAGTCACTGAATTGCCCAGGGTGGGCAGTTACAGGTGTTTCATGTTAGTGATTTTTTAGATTTTCTACATAGATAATCATGAGCTTTTAAATAGAAAATTTCATGTTTTCCATGACTTTTATTTATTGTATTAGAAGCTCTACTGTAGTGTAGGGGTTTTGTGTTTTTTGTGTAGTTTTTGTTGTTCAGAGGATTGAATCCAGGGCTTTGTACACACTAAGCATATATGCTACCACTGAACTACATCTCTAGCTCTAGTGTACTGTTTTTTGTTTTTGTTTTTATTTTTTAATTTATGTATTTGGTAGAGTCTTATTATACAGCTCAGATTCATAGTGACCCCCCTGTTTTCAGTCTCCCTAGTGCTCAGATTACAGGCGTGCACCACCACACTCAGTGAGCCTACTGGCAGAACTGGCGAAGTTGCTGGTCTTTTTTTTTCTCTTTAATTGTAAATGGGTATGGATTTTTATTATATTATTTTTCTTTATTGATTATTTTTATTTTATTTTATTGAAGAACAAATAGCAATGAGAGTTTCAAATCAAATTAGTAGATTCTTTATTGATTATGATCATGTGACTTTTTTCTTTAGTCTGTTGCTGTGCTAGCTTATAATTACGGATTTTCAGATACTGAGTCAGCCATGCTTGATTGGGATTAAATCCCACTAACTCATAGTGTATATAATTGTTTTTACGCTTTGTTGTATTCAGCTTGCTAATATTTTGATTTTTGCATCTTTGTTCATGAGAGAAATGGTCTGTAGTTTTATTGTATTGTCTTTGTCTTTTTGGCATTAGGATAATTCTGTTCTTGTGGAATGAGATAAAAAGTATTCCTTGCAAAAAAGAATGTATTGTCAGACATGAGTTCAATTCCTGGCACTAAAAAAAAGCAAAACTAATAATAAAAAATGAAAGATGTTCCATCAGCCAGAGCCCTCATGGGCATTAAAAGGATAATAAAAAGCTAGGCATGGTGGTACAAGGCTATAATCCTAGCACCCCAAAAAAGCTAAAGCAAAAGATCTCAAATTCAAGCCCAGGCTGGGCAACTTTGTGAGATAGTATCCTAAAATACAGATATTTTTATAAAAGGGCTAGGGATGTAGCTCAGTGTGAAAGTTGTAGGTTCAATTCCCAGCACCACTAAATAAAATAAAATGTCATTATGAATAACTTTATACCAAAAATTTAATAAATGAACTAATTCCTTAAAAGATACACTCTGCCAAAATTCATAGAAGAAATGGACAGTTTGAACTTGAACAAAAAATTAGTGACCTTGTAAAACATAAGGCCCAGAGAGTTCACTTTCAATATTAAATATTGAATGAAGAAACTGCCATTTTTTTATAGTCTCTTCAACAACACAGAGCTGGGGATATAGCTCAGTGTGCACCACCTTCCTGGCAAATGTGTGATCCTGAGTTCCATTCCTGGTACCAAGAAAAAAATATGAAGTGACAAAGTTGTCTGGCCTGGGGATATAAAGCTCAGTGGTACAGTGCCTGACTGGCAAGCACAAGGTCCTGAGTTTGATTGGGGGGGTGAAGTGGGGGAAATTAAGGCATACACAGGAATTTCTTTTTCTTTTCCTTCCTTCCTTCCTTCCTTCCTTCCTTCCTTCCTTCCTTCCTTCCTTCCTTCCTTCCTTCCTTCTTTTTTTCTTTTTCAGACAGGGTCTCACTATGCAGTTCAGACTGGCCTTAAGCTCACTTTGTAGCTCAGGCTGGTCTTGAACTCACAATCCTCCTGCCTCAGCCTCCTGAGTGCTGGGATAACAGGCATGCACCACCATGCCTAGCTCTTTTTTTCTGTCTTTCTTGTCATTTTGAGACAGAATCTCACTATTCAGTTCAGGCTGCCCTTGAACTTACTTTGTAACCCAGGCTGGCCTCAAACTCCCATTGATACTGCTGCCTCAGCTTCTTGAGTGCTGGGATTATAGATATGTGCCACCATGCCAGCCCTTTTTAATCTTCTTTTTTTTCTTTATATAGCCTAAAGGCTTTCTCAATAAAATTAATAAAAAATAAAATAAATTTAAAAACTGCCTTTGGTTTTGCCTTTTTTCTTTTTCTTTTCTTTCCTTTTTTTTTTTTTTTTTTTTTT
>PVKA01034324.1:0-23547 GCA_004027165.1 Ctenomys sociabilis
ATAAATAGATCAGACTCGTGGTGATCTGTTTACAGCCTTCCAAGAGCTGGGATTACAGGTGTGCACCACCACACCCAGTTGCCAGCACAGCAGGCCCCAAGATTGAACTCCCCGCTCCTGCACCTGCTTTCAGGCACTTTAATCCACTGAGTTATTTGACCAGCTGTATAGCTCAGTTTGATCTTCCTGTAACACTGTGTGCCTCCTGCTGGCTAGGACTTGACTCCCTGACCTACACAATTTAACTCCGAAGCCTCACCCTGACACTGGGAGCTGCTAAGTGGAGTCGGCCCACGGCTGCTCTGTGCTCTGAGCTCAGCTGGCCCCTCTCCAGGCTGCTGGCTAACTGCCCTCTCCTGGAGGATGTCTGCGTCTGAGTGACTCACCAGCTGCTGCAGTCTGCCTCATCCGCCCCTCTGTTCCGCTGGTGCATCTCTCCATGGAGGTCACTGAGGCCACCAGTAGTCACTGTATGTCCACAGATTCGACTGCCCCTCCCACAGTATGAGTCAGGGCTCAGGGAGAAAGTGCTGCCTGCCTCATGGAGGGGCAACATGTTCCCTTTCAGACTCATTAAAGCCTCTCCCTGTGGGATTCAATTTTTGCTTCAGATTCTTGCTAGGACATCCTGGCACCCATTTCCCCCCTTTCTCTTCCTCACATATGCCAGTGTCTGGACACCAAATCTCAGAGAGGCTGTTTTTCAGCTGCTCAATACTTTGCCATCTTCTCGGAAGAATAGATGGAGTTTAACAAGGCACAAATCTCCACTTGTTCTACCAGCAAATAATCTGTTTGTTTTTTGTTTTAGAGCTGGGAATCAAACTCAGGACCTCATATGTGCTAGATAAGGGATCTACTATTGAGCTACACCCTTAGATTCATTGTTTTGTTTTTGATCACAGGATTGGCCACAGAATTTCATGACAGCTTTAATTTTTTTTTTTTTTTTTTTTTTTTTTTTTGGTAGTATCAGGGATAGAACTCAGGACCTTATGCTTGCCAGGCAAGCACTTATTCATGATAGCTTTAAAACAGCTAACTTCTCCCTCCTTTTGAGATACAATCTTGCTATGTAGTTCAGGCTGGCCTCCTTTGTGCTGGGATTATAGGTCTGCACCACGACTCCTAACTCAGTTTTATTGCTTTGAGAGTGCTGCTACTCCAGGGAGTGAGGAATGTGACTGATCCAGTGTCAGACGCCTTACATCAGTGCTTACAGTGATTTGGCCTAGAATTTTGCTCATGGACAGGCAGCGTGTTCCAGGAAACAATCCCCAACAATGTGCTGGTTACCAGTGCACCCAGAATGTAGGAGGGAGACCATGTGCAGGCCTTCTGTGAGGCTGGGAGGAGCCTGGCACATCTGGGGGGCAGATGTCCTCAGCAAGTGGGGGTGTGGGCTAAGGGATCAGGACCAGAGCTGACACCCTGCAGGGCTCCAAGGAGCACAGAGAAGCTAGGGCCTGGCCCTGCTCTGTGGGCTTGAAGACACTGGCAGCCTTTGGCTCTGGACGGCTGAGTGAGCAACAGGAAATCAGCTTACATGGAGGACATGCCAACACCTGCAGTAGAGTATCACACGGGCTAGTTTGAGATCAGCCTGCACCATATGGTGAGTTCAAAGCCAGCTTCAACCACATAGTGAGACTGTGTCAAAAAGAAAAAAAAAGTCATCAAGTACATTCTAGGGAGGAAAGGGCATTGTAGAAGAAGGGAACAGCATTTCTTGGTTCCCAAAACAGGAGCAGGGCATTTGGGAGGCCAAGATAGAAGGACTGGGAGTTTGAGCTCAGCCTGGGGTATATAACAAGATTCTGTATCAAAAAGCAAACCAACTCAAGACAAACAAACAAAAACCCCAAAGCAGGTGCACAAAAAAGCGGGGAGCATTGCCGTGCAGAGGCAGACTGATGATGGTGAGCCGGGGGCTGGGGCCCGAGTTCCGAGCTGGGGATGCTGGGGCAGCAGAGAGTCCCTGGGGATCAACTTGTGCTGAGGAATAGAGGCCTGCTGTGCACTCAAGGTGGGCCTGAGGTGCCCCCTCCAGAGAGCACGTGGCACTCCTCCCTGGGAGAGGCCCAGGGAGGAGGGATGAATCTGCGAGTCGTTGATTTGTAGGAAGATGTGAAACTCGCCCTAGGAAGAGGAGCAAAGATGGGCTGGACAACTGAGTCCTGGGGCAACACTTAAGAGCTCAAGGCCCAAGCAGGGTCAGGAGACCAAGGAAGAGTGGCCACTGTGACTGAAGAGGGGACGAGAAAGGACAGAATTAGTGTGGCTGACTGAGAAAGGCTTGTGTCAAATAAGCCAAAGAAACCAAGGCTGATCACAAACTGAGCAATCTGGCTGCAGTTTATTCATTTGATTTATTAGGCCTGGAGGTGGTTTATGGCCTGGCTAACAAGATTTTTGTTGTACTGGTGGAACTTTGTCTGCAAGCTGAGTGGCGAAAGCTAAAGAATAAATGTTGACTCCCAGTAAAAGCATCAGGTGACCCACAAGTGAAAAACCAAGGTAATCACTAACCCCAAGAAATGCAAAGAGCTGTTCAGAGGCCATGGAGTTGTCATATTATACTACACAGCATAGCTCAGAAAGCTGCCTCAAGCCGGGCGTGGTGGCGCATGCCTGTAATCCCAGCACTAGGGAGGCTGAGGCAGGAGGATTGTTGTGAGTTCGAGACCAGCCTGAGCTACAAAGTGAGCTTAAGGCCAGCCTGAACTGCACAGTGAGACCCTGTCTCAAAAAAAAGACAAAAAAAAAAAAAAAAAAAGAAAGCTGCCTCAAACTGGCAATCCTGCCTTAGCCTCCCAAGTAGTGGATTGTAGGTGACCACCAACATACCCAGCTAAACCTTCCCTTTTAAACTGATGCATGTGAAAGTCATTTGAGGAGTGTAGTTGGGGTGTCAAATATCTTGGGGAAATGTGACTTGTGGTGATGTGTTTGAAATACATTTAGTCAGACTGGGGAAATAGCTCAGTGGCCTAAGTGCCTGCCTGGCAAGCGCAAGGACCTGGGTTCAATCCCCAGTACTGCATTCTGTGCCAGCCCCAAAACTGGGCATGGTGGCACATGCCTGTAATCCCAGAGCTGGGGAGGCTGAGGCAGGAGGGTCACTATGAATACAAGATGTGCAGAAAGATCCTGTGCCAAATAAAAGATTAAAAAAAAAATGCAGCTGGTCAGTGCAGCAAAGAGGATTTTCTTAGCATGTGGGGGTCAAAAAGGTGGGTGGAGCCTGGATATTCTGCTGTCCCAGGCCTTGTGCCCTTCAGTCTGGCCTGTGAGTTTTCAAATGGCCCAGAGAGGGTAAAGTGTGGAGCAGAGCCACACAGCTAGCTGGCCTGAGCAAGGCTTGGGCTGCTCATCTGTTGTGTGACCCATAGCATGTAGTAGGGGTGACTTGTCTCCAGCCACCAGTGGCATGAAACTGCTCCTCTAGGCCTAACTCAGGATGCCACCCCTCAGCTCCTAATAGAGGCACCAGTGATACAACACTACTTTTCACTGACAGCAGCACGAGTGCTTTCTGAAAGCTGTCATTGCTTGTGGCCTGCACTGTGGCTACTGTTTTTCTCTGTCACATTGTGGGAAGTAAGGCACAGAGGTCAGGTGACCTGCCTGTTTGGAAGCTCCAAGCTGCAGGGACAGCCCTGACCCAAGCTGATGGGCTCCTGCCCAAGCCTCCTTCTAAGGCTCCCACCCATATTCCTACGGTCCTTCCTAAAAGGCCTGGTATCAGGTCCTAAGTGTGGGAGGCTCCCTCCTGGCCACCAGATCCTCACTGCACTTGGTGGGGAGGTGGCTGCCACATCCCCTGGAGCTTCTGGGCAGCCTAGGACACTCTGGAGAAGCAGGCAAGAGCTGCCTGGGCTGGGACAGCACAGCTAGATAGGGGGCACAGCTTGCCTGGGTCCCAGACCATAGTGTCACTCTAGTAGGCTGTAGACCTGTCAGCCTAAGGTCAGGAAGTAAACTGGGCATGGTGGCATACCTGTAATCCCTGAACTCTGGAGGTTGAGGCAGGAAGATCTTGGTGAGATTTGAGGCCAGCTCATTCCTGACTCCTGTTCCTGGCTCAGGGTCCCCAGTTCCTGCTCCTGGCCCAGGCCTGAGATGTGCCTGCTAGGGTTGTGGGAATGTGTAAGGAATTGTCAGATTCCATGGGAGTCTCTCTCTATACCTTTGAACTTCACTGGAGGCCTGTTCTGTTCCTCAGCCCCTATTTGGGCTAGGTGACGGGGACATACTTAGAAGCTGCCCAAAGAGCCCAGTGTCAGTGCTGAGAGTCCCATGCCCTGCTCTCTAGAGGTGGAGGCAGGAGCACCCTGACAGACCCCTGAAGACTGTCCCACTGCGGGGACGACCTCTGCCTGCCCTGTGTGTTTCCCTTGGCTCCATGAGGAGCCTGTCCCTGTCACCCTGTCCTGTGGCAGGGCTCATCTGACCACACCTGGCTGTCCCCTCTCCACCCCCAGGCAGGGGCCTGACCCTGCTCCCACAGCAGCCCCATGGGCCCTCACTGCTCTTGGGGTCTGTGTCAGGTGGATGAGACCCATCAACTCCCCTCTCCAGGGTGGCCAGGATGCTCAATGACAGACCCTTGCCTGGCTCTCTCCCTGGGCTGAGTGCTGCAGTCATGCTTACCATAGCGCCTGTCACCACAGCCATTGACAGCGGGGTGGCCTGCCCCCCCCTCCACCATCCTCTGCACAGACAGGTCCACGTGTGTCCCCAGACGCCTGAATCACTGCTGATGGCTTGGGACCTGGGGGCTGTGGGCTCCTGGGGGCCCACTGGGTAGGGGCGGAGCCAGGCCGCCCGCAGGGAACACCTATGGACATAAATAGGCAACAGCCAAGACAGCAGCACAGAGCAAGTGGAACAGCGCACACCCAGTGCCCACCTGTGTGCGCCAGGATGCCTGACACGATGCTGTCCGCCTGCTTCCTCGGCCTGCTGGCCTTCACCTCTGCCTGCTACTTCCAGAACTGCCCGAGGGGTGGCAAGCGGGCCCTGGTGGACATGGAGCTGAGACAGGTACCATCGTGGCTCTCCTAGGGGAGTTGGCAGTGCCCTTAGAGCATGGTCCAGGAAGGAGGGGAGCGAAGGAGAAGGCAGTCTAGGGAGGTGCCCATGAGGAGGTGGCGTGGTTGGGCAGAGGGAACCCAGCTGTGAACAGTGGGAGGGGCAGAAGTGGCAGTGGGCTCAGTCTTCACCTAGGTAGGGCTGCAGTAAAGTGGGGGCGCCTCTGCAGTACCCAGGCTTGGGACTGCATCAGGCAGAACAGGGAGGAGAGGCTTCCTCTGTGCCCAGGGTCCTCGGTCCAGACCGAATACTGGGGCACTGCCCAGCCGCAGCTGTCTGCCAAAGGTGCGCCCCACAAGATGGCCCTTGCTCTGCGCTTCCCACATAGAGGTTCTGCTGGGTGCTCGGGCCCCATTCCTCGTGCTGTGCGCCTTTCGGGTGTTCAGGTCCGGGGGCCACAGTTTCTCAGTGCTGAGCTGTTGAGCGAGTAAGCAAGCGAGAGAGACAGGGAAGCAGCCCCCACAAGCCGCCTTCCCACGGCTTGGCTCCCTTAGGGCTCAGGCTTCTGCCGCCTACCTGAAAGGCCATGAATGGGTGAGGAGGGGGTCAGGGCCCCGGATGACGCCCACCAGCTTGGAGTGGAGAGCTAGGGAGGGAGGGTTGGCTGTCTTGCTTGGGCGGTACAAGCATCTTCTGCAAGATGTAGGGTGCAGGTGGGGAGCTGAGGAACCCAAAGGACTGAGCTTCCACCTGGGGCTGGCAGGAGGCCCGGAACAAGGAGGCAGCGGAGGGAGGGGTGCCCACACAGGGGAGCCCTCCCTCGGCTGTAGGGAGGTCGGGGAGACGGTGAGAGTGCCTGCAGCTGTACTGCAAGTAGTTCTGTCTAAAACCAAGGAAGGATCTTGATAGATTTCGATTCCGCCTGTGCCCCACGCCCCGCTCCCCGCCGCCCGAGTGCCCCCCATCACATCTGCATCCCCATTCTCGTCCCCGTCTCCGTCCCCGCAGTGCCTCCCCTGCGGCCCCGGGGGCCAAGGCCGCTGCTTCGGACCCAGCATCTGCTGCGCCGACGCCCTGGGCTGCTTCGTGGGCACGGCCGAGGCGCTGCGCTGCCGCGAGGAGAGCTTCCTGCCATCGCCCTGCCAGTCGGGCCGGAAGCCGTGCGCCGGCGGGGGGCGCTGCGCGGCCGACGGCGTCTGCTGCAACGAGGGTGCGCACGGGAGGGCACGGGCGAGGGCCCCCTCCCGATGGCGCCCGCGCTCACATCCCCTTCCCTTCCCGCAGAGAGCTGTGCCGTGGAGCCCGAGTGCCGCGAGGGCCTCCACCGCCGCGCCCGCGCGGGCGACCGGGGCAACAACGCCACGCAGCTGGATGGCCCGGCGGGGGCGCTGCTGCTCCGCCTGGTGCAGCTGGCGGGGGCGCCCGAGCCCGAGCCCGCCTCTCCTGACGGCTACTGAGCCCCGAGCCGGAGCCCCGAGCTCCGACCTAGCAATATGGACAATAAACCTTAAAAACGCACCTGTGTCTGTCTGTGATTCGGGGTGAGGCGGGGCGGGGCGGGGCGGGGCGGGGCGGGGCCGGTCATCTAACCCTGGCCTGGTGGATTTCGCACCCGGGTCCTGGGCAAATCCGCCGCAGAGAAGGGACTGATCCTCCCGCGGGAGCGTGGGTCAGGGGAATCTTACATAACGAAAGGAACGGGAAACTGGATCTGGGAGGTGACAGGCCCAGGGAGGGGGATAGAAGTGAGACAGAGAGGTATCAGATGATGTAGAGAGACGTAGAGGCGTTGGTACCCCTCCTGTCCATCCCAGCTCATTGGTTATCCGGGCTTCTCACACAGGGGGTAGCAGACCGCATCAAAAAGTAGCTGCAAGGCGCTCTCACATACAGCCCCTGTAGCCACACACACTCGGGGAAGCAGACCAGAATGGGGACCAAGCGGAGACCTTGAGAATGACTTTCAGAATCAGACAAGGCTGGCTGTGGTGCACGGCAGTAATTTCAGCACTGTGGGATGCTGAGGGTGAGGATTGCAAGTTCCAGCCCTGCCTGGGCCACTTAGTGACTTAGCAAAATCCTGTATCAAATAAGTAAAGCTTTTTTTTTTTTTTTTTAAAGATAGGGTTGGGCTGTATCTCAGTGCAAAGACCTTGGGTTCAATCACCATTTAAAAAATAAAAAAGAAAGCCGGGCGTGGTGGCGCATGCCTGTAATCCCAGCACTTGGGAGGCTGAGGCAGGAGGATTGTTGTGAGTTCGAGACCAGCCTGAGCTACAAAGTGAGCTTAAAGCCAGCCTGAACTGCATAGCGAGACCCTGTCTCAAAAAGACAAAAAAAAAAAAAAAAAAAAAAAAAAAAAGAAGAGGAATACTTGGGTCAAATGAAACTTCTACTTTTAGTTTTCTGGGGCCTCTCCACACTGATTTCCCCAGTGGTTGCACCAGTCTACCCTCCCAACTGTGCAGAAGGGTTCCCACAGCCCTCACCAGCGTTTGTTATCGGTTTTATTGATGATAGCCATTGTTTCTGGAGGGAGATGGAGTCTTGACATTTTTAATTTGCATTTCTTAATGACCAGTGATGTTGAACATTTTTTCATATGTTCATTTGCCATTTATACTTTGCCATCTGAAGAATATCTATTCGTTTCAAATGGCTATGTGAGGCCTGGGTGTTTAAGTTTGGTAGAGGTCTGATTTTTAAAAAAAGATTCTTTATATATTCTAGATATTAGTCCCTTTCTGAGGAACAGATTTTGCCCCTTTATCTTATCCAGGATCCTTAGGCGGGCAGCACTCACAGCCATAACCCTGCTGCCCTTGATCCTAGCATTGCATCATGAATGTAGATCCAGCCACCTCTGACTGCATGGGGCTCTGCGGGGACATTTAATGCAAGCCATACCACAAAGACCCGCTTACTGCCGTAATATTTACTTCCTAGAAATAACTTCTTTTTAATTTTTTTTTCAGTACTAAAACTGAAAAATAAACTAAAATATAACCCCAGAATGTTTGTTCTTTTTGTTTTTGAGACAAAATTTAAGTTGCTAAACTATAGAGTCTGGGCCCAAACGTGTGCTCCTCCTGTCTTAGTGCTCCAGTTTGGGGACAGGCGCCACCACCCCCGCTATAAGTAATTTTTTGTTTTATATACTGTTCATTTTGCAGTTTTGGTTTTTACTGTTGTTCCCACACCCAGGCAAGGGCTCTGACTTTATTATTCCCCCCACCCCATGGTTTTGGGTTCTCTGTGCTCCCAGATCTGAAGTTCCCACCTAGCTCTTTCAAACAAACACAAGAGCTCTTGCCTGGGGCATTTGCCCTGGGTTTGGTCCCCAGCACAAAGGAAAACAAAGAAACCTGCCTAGGGCCAGGGAGATGGCTCAGTGGAATAATGGCTTCCCTGACAAGTGCAAGGGTTTGAGTTCAATCCCTAGTTTTGCAAAAAAAGAAGAAAAAAAGGAACCTGCCTTTCTCAGTTTCTATTCCTTATCTATTTTTTTTTTTTTTTTTTTTTTTTGTCTTTTTGAGACAGGGTCTCACTATGCAGTTCAGGCTGGCCTTAAGCTCACTTTGTAGCTCAGGCTGGTCTCGAACTCACAACAATCCTCCTGCCTCAGCCTCCCGAGTGCTGGGATTACAGGCCTGCGCCACCACGCCCGGCTCAGCTCCAGGTTCTCTCCTTCTTTGACCTTGAGCTGTAACTTCCCAGCCTAAGTATTTAGTACTTTATGATGATTACTACAGTAACCCAAGGGTTATTCTGTAATATGTGTTTAGAGTGCAGACACAGGAGGACGTCTTTTGTTAGCTTTAATTTTATGCAATGAGGTCAGAGACTATGATCTGTATAATATTGATTCATTAAAAACTGTCTTCTCTTGTGGGAAGTGCTAGGTGCTTTGTGACTCTTATGCGAGCTCCCCAGACCATGCATATTCTAGCTGTGGGGCGTGATGTTAGCTCCTGCATTTCCTAGACACCTGCTAGTGCTGATGCTGTTGAGCTTTTCCTGAACCTCATTTGTTCTGAGAGGGACACTGAAACTCTCCCCGGAGATCGCTGGCAAGGGCTGGGGTGCACCTCAGGGACAGAGCACACACGTGGCACACACAAGACAAGACACGCAAGCCTGACCACACACACACACACACACACACACACACGGAGTGCTGCCTTAGCCTTTCTCTTCCCTTTGCTTAATATATTTTCAGGCACATTGTTAGATATATAGGGGTTTAGAGTCATTATCTAGTTTTTTTTTCTTTTTCTTTTCCTTTTTTGCGATGCTGGACTGAAACACTGATGATCATGAGCCAAAATGAACTCCCCTCTTTTTTCTGTTTGTGTGTTGTGGTATTGAGGATCAGACGTACAGGCTTCCTCCACTGAGCAGCATCTACAGCCATTCTTTATTATTATTTTTAATCTTATTTATTTACTTGGAGCAGAGTCTCGACACGCAGCTCAGACTTGTAGTGGTCCTTCTGCCTCACCCTGCCTGGCGCTGGGATCACAGTGTGCACCACCACGCCCAGTCTCCATGGCTCTGGGATTCCAGGGCTGGCACAGCATTGCAGAGCTGGGGATCACACCGGGCCTTTGAGCTTGCCAGGCAGGCACTCAGACCACCAAGCTACCCTCTCAGCCCCAACTTTCATTTCTTTAAAGAAGTTTTGGGACAGGGTCTTGCTATGTAGTTGGCCCTTAACTCACTGTGATCCCAGGCTTTCCTCGAACTCATGGCAATTCTCCTGCCTCAGTATACTGATTTTTTTTTTTTTTTGAGATAGAGTCATGTTAAGTTGCCCAGGTGGGACTTGAACTCGCTGCCTCCTGCCTCAGCCTCCCAATGTGCTAACTTTGTCTCTATGTAAACTGATTATCTGAGATATTTTATCATAGTTGCCAAAGCTGCCTAATGCATGCTTAGTTTCCAAAGGACTATGGAGGCTTGATGATGCAAATACCCATTTCTGTATATCACACATACCATTCTGGTCTATTTGACAGGACCCCTTTCAGTAGCAAACCCTCCCACCTCCTACCCCAGATACATGGTCAGAAGAGGGATATTTGCTTTCCAAAGCCCTACCTCTGCTCTCTTTCAAACCTCTTTGGTAACGACAATCATATTTTTATGATTTATTCAAGTATAGTATATAGGCAAAAGTAAGCATGTTTATAGTTTAATGATTTTTTTAAACGTGTTTGGCGCCCAATCTCTGCAGCTCGGGCTCAGTGATCTTCCACTTTTCAGGGATTACAGGCGTGCACCACCACGTGGCGTCTTGGTGTCGGCTCAGTACACGGGGTGGGGGAGCATGGCATGTAGCGCCAGGGATTGAGCCCCGGCCCATGCACTTGCCTGAGCAGGTGCCTAGTCTGCTGAGCTATCTTGCTGACCAATTGGTTGATTTCTTGACCCCATTCTTTCTGGGGTATAATGGAATCTAAATAAAAAACAATAGAATATGACCAGAACTCTCTCAGCATTCCTTCTAGTCTCTGCAACATCCAGCACCTCCAACATCATGGGGTAGTATTGCCTAGTCTTGTAACTAATACAGAGAAAATCTTAGTGCACACCTGTAATCCAAGCAACTGGGAGCTGAGGCAGGAAGGTCTCAAGTTTGAGACCAGAAAAGAAAATTCAGCAAGAGAGTGTATCTTAATAATTTTTTAAAGGAAAGAGATTAAAAGAAACATGCTGTATTATGTACATGAACTTACTCCCCGTGAAGAATGTATACTTCATGTACTGCAAACATCTATTAATGAAATAATCCCTGGCCTGGCATGCCAGCCCTGCCCTCAGGGCTCACTGAGACTGTGATTGAGACTGGGCATGGTGGTGCACATCTGTAATCCCAGCGCTCAGGAGGCTGAAAACAGGAAGGATCACTACAAGTCTGATCTGTGTAGTGAGACCCTGTAGATTCTGTACTAAATGCATTAAAAAAATTTTTTTGGTGGAACCAGGGATTGAACTCAGGCCCTTGAGCTTGCCAGGGAAGTGATTATTCTACTGAGCTATCTCCTTAGCCCCTCTTTAAAAAAAACTAAAACTAAATTTAAAAATAAAATAAAATAAAATTTTAAAGGGAGGGGCTGAAGGCTTAGCTTGGTACTTCCTGCGTTCAGTCCTTAGTACTCCAAAACAACAACACAACAATCAAACTAACAAAAATCCTTCAATTCTCAGCCTTCCTCATAAAAATCCCAAACAGAAAATGTTCAGTCCCAGTTATTTATTTTGTGGTAGTGTAAGGAGTGAGCCAGGAATTCATTTTATTTTATTTTATTTTATTTATGTATTTAGTACAGGATCTATACAGATCAGACTTGTAGTGATCCTTCCTGTTTTTCAGACTCCCAAGTGCACAGTTCAAAATTTTGGAACAGGGCCTTGCTAGATTGCTAAATTCCCCGGGCTGGACATGAACATCGTCCTACCTCAGCCTATAGTTATAAGCATGTGTCTCTCTGCCCAGTTTATTATCCTTTTTATAATTTTTGCCTCCATCCTGTCTGTGAGCCCTGCACAGTGCTGGAGGAACAGCGGGATTCATTTTTACTGCTCTCCCCAGTTGTTTCAGCACATGAGAAGCCACGGAAATGGCAGGATTTATTCACTCAGTTGTGCAGTGGGGCTGGAACCCAGACCCTGGTAGGCAATGTTTTCTTGTTGAGCCACATGACCAGCCTGGTGTTTTTGGGTTTTCTGAGTCTTGATGTAGTAGTGTAGTTTAGGCTGGCCTGGAATTTGCTATGGAGCCCAGCCTGGCCTTGAACATGCAGCGATCTTTTTGCCTCAGCCTCCTGAGTGTGCATCTTCCTGGCTTGACAGGGGTGTTTTATTTTTAAGGATAGCCACTCTGGTCCTGTCCTGTTTGAAATGGGATACAAGCAGAGATTTTCTGAAGTCGCTGCCCAGCACAAGGGCTGCGGCTGAAGAACCTTTGGGGAGAAGGATCAGCTGTTACCTGACCCCCAGCACCAGGCTGAGCGACTGTTTCTGCTGCCCTTTTTACTTTGTCATAGTCTTGTGGCCAAGGGGTTGCGGGGATCCCTGTCCTTTGGAGGTGCCATCTCTGCCAGTGTCTGTCATGACCAGGCCACAGTGGGGAACCCCTGGGGTGCTCAGGACCCTCCCCAGCGGACCTCCTGGGTACCGCTTAGGGCAGAGATCCTTCCAGGTCAGCCACACTTTCTGAGTCCCCTGGGATCTCTGCTGTGTGTGCTTTGGGCACCGCTGGGAAGGTGAGGTCGTGGCTGTTCACACTGCCCTGTGCTGAGAGCCATCTCTGCAAGGCTGTCAGACTCCACCGCTTGTCCCCTCTGACCCCGTTCTGCTAGGGCCTCTGGCCAGGGACACTGCTGCTCTAAATTGCCAGCAGCCCGCGCTGGGACCAGGCCCAGTCAGATCTTCCGCTCTGGGTCCCTTCTCGCGTCTAACACACACGCCAGCCGGGGTGGTGAGGAATCTGCTTTATTTCGCGTTCGTGACGCTAAGACAGTGGTGGCCGGGTGGGAGTGGGGGGTAAAGCCTGTGGCCTGGGGCGTCAGGGCCATCGGGCTCAGCGCTCGGCGTCGGCGTCCGCGGCGCAGGCGGGGTCGGTGCGGCAGCCGTCTGCGGGGAGGGCCGGTCAGCACGCCAGCGGCGCGCCCCGTCCGCCTCCCGCCCGCGCCCTCCCCGCGCCCTCCGCGCTCACCCGCGCTGCAGCAGACGCCGTCGGCCGCGCAGCGCCCCCCGCCGGCGCACGGCTTCCGGCCCGACTGGCAGGGCGACGGCAGGAAGCTCTCCTCGCGGCAGCGCAGCGCCTCGGCCGTGCCCACGAAGCAGCCCAGGGCGTCGGCGCAGCAGATGCTGGGTCCGAAGCAGCGGCCTTGGCCCCCGGGGCCGCAGGGGAGGCACTGCGGGGACGGGGACGGGGACGGGGATGAGGATGTGGACGTGAGGGGCCGGGGTGGGCACCCGGGCTGCGGGGCAGGAAGTGCGGGGCACTGACTTGGCCTCGGCAGAGCAGAGGGCCGAGTGGCATCTGGTCTGCACCCTGGTCCCGGGCTGGGCACTCTGTGGTGTGAGTGGGGACCCTCTCAGCACCCCGTCGGGGCGCTCGCTCACCTTGCGCACATCGAGGTCCAGGGCAGCCCGCTTGCCACCCAGGGGACAGTTCTGGATGTAGCAGGCCGAGGTCAAGGACAGGAGGCCGAGCAGGCAGCAGGTGAGGCTGGGCCCGGCCATGGTGCAAGCGCCTGGGTCTAGTCTGGCTGGCTGCCTCCTTGGCCTGGCCTTTTATGCGGGGCTCTGCAGTGGCGGGGGCACTGTTTAAGAGGGTGGTTGCATGAATGGTCACAGCAGGTCGCTGTGGGTCACGCCCTGGGCTCACAGTGCTTGGCTCACTCATTTGCAGGTCCATACCAGGGTCAAAGCCACCATGTGACTAATAGACTGTTGTGGGAAAGGGAGCAGGACACTAGGCTGGGGACTATTTTTCCAGCTTTCTAATATCTCAGGGAGGGTGACAGAGTGGGCAGGGTGGACAGTCAGGTTTGAGGGGCCCCTTCATGCAGGACTCCCCCAACCTGCCCTAAGGCCCTTTGGCTCACAACACATACAGAAAAAGAAGAAGAAGAAGAAGCATATTTAAACACTATCCAAATACACTATAACATTTGGACACTTGAACATATATGGTATTAGTTTCTTTTGTGATTCAGTGTCTCTTGGGGTGGGGTGGTGCTGAGAATTGAACATTTCTTTTGTTTTATGCACTTTAAAAACTTTTGGCAAAGCCTAGTGTAGTGACCCAAACCTATAATCTCAGATTCTCGGGAGGTGGGAGGCATAATTAGGAGGGTTGAAAGTTGGAGGCTAGTGTAAGAAACTCAGTGAGATCTTGTCTCAAAATTCAATAAAAGGGTGGGAAGATGGCTCAGTAGAATAAGCGCTTGCCTGGCAAGCTCAAGGGCCTGAGTTCAATCTCTGGCACTGTAAAAAAAAAAAAAAAAAAATCAATAAAAAGGGCCAGGGTGTAGCTCTGTGGTGGAGTGCTTGTCCAGCAGGTATGAGGCCTTGGGTCTGATCACCATCAACCCCCACCACCAAACAGCAAACCTTTCTTTTCTTTCTTTTTTGGTGGAACCAGGGATTGAACTTAGGCCCTTGCGCTTGCCAGGGAAGTGCTTATTCTACTGAGCCATCTCCTTGGCCCCAGCAAACCTTTTTGAGGGCTTTTCTTATGTTTTAAACTTACCTCAAAATAAAAATAAGTTTTTACGTATTTTCCTGCTTCCATGAAAGGGGTGCTGGTCAGAGCTGTGTGCATGAAAGCAGAAATACTGCCCATGCTCCTCTTCAAGAAAGCATTGTCCCTCAGGTGGCCTGGTCCAGGGACACACTCTTCGCAGGTGGCCACAGACAGTAACTGATCCATTTGGGCCCAATGCAGGGACTCTGTGAAGGAGACTGCTCTCCTTCTGCCCACCCATGTGTCCCTCCCTTCCACAGGGACCATCCCCAGGGTTTTCTGCAGTGGATACATCTTGGCTGGCTCCCTGGGAACAGAACTGCAGCAGCAAGAAGTGAAAGCAAGTGTCAGGGGCTGGATGACCAAGGCCAGGACTTCCTGTCCAGCCCCTCTGCCCTCGGACCCAAGAGTGGGACGGTGCCAGGCTCTCCTGCCCTCCTGCTCTCGCCTCTTCAAGGAGGTGCTGAGGCCAAACAGGTCCCAGAGCTTGACTGAGCCCAAATCACTGTCCCCGAGTCTCTAAGACGCTGGTCAGGCTGACCTGGATTACAAAGCAGGGGCTGCTGTTTTATTTCTCACCCAGATGTGCTCATTGGCATTCCTGGCCTGAAGCTGCCAAGGGCTGGACCCCAGCAGCCACCTCCCTCCCGCCTGTGGGCACATTGAGCTCAGGAAACACATGCTCTTAAATTGCCATGGTGTTAGGTCCCCATGGAGCCCACCACCTTCATCTAGACTATATGTCCCCAGGCAGATTCCCTTGGCCCTACTGACCCATTTCTCTGTCTCCAGTGAACCCGTTTTACACCTATGCAGGTTTTACACCTGATGATGTCAGGTGTTAGAAGGCAGTCTCCAGGAGACATCATTAGGAAGGGGCACCTTTGAGCATTGGGACCTTGAGGGAGAGCTTCAAGTCACGCCAGTCTCCTCTGACTTTCCTTCCTGACAATGAACTGAATGGTTTGGTTTTGCTATGCCACAAGGTGCCTAAGCAACAGCACCAACCAAACGCAGTGCAACTTCCAAAATCCTCAAACCTCAAGCCCAAAACCTTTCCTCTTTATAAGTTAATTATCTAAGAAAAAAAATAAGTTTATTATCTCAGCTATTTTGCAGCAGTCACAAAAAGCAAGACAAGAAACAAAGATAAAGCACAAACATTTGAAAAGCAATAAACAGGAGTGGTGCTCCACTACTGATAGCTCAGTGGACACCAGGCTCGATCCCCAGCGGGTTGTGCCGGCCCCGCCCCTCTGGTTTGCGCTGAGACTGAACTGGGCGGGAAGGCGTGCGCCTGTAATCCCAGCATTTGGGAGGCTGAAAACAGGAGAATCACTACAAGTCCTATCTACGTAGTGAGACCCTGTAGATCCTGTCCTAAATACAGAAAAAAAAAAAAAGTAAAATAAGTAAAAATAAAGTAAAAATTTTTTAAAAAGGCAATAAACATATGCTAAGTGGAAGAGCAGTAACAAGACCGTGGGTTCCATGCTCAGAGCACAGGTGCGCATGGCACACGATTATGGCAGAGAATTGCTGCGGAGGACGGTGGAGGACACTCTAAGGACTTCTCTTGAAGAGAGCATTTGTCTTCTGTAACTGTGTGACAACTGTCCACAAATGTATCGTCTTAAAACAGTACTTTTTTATTTGTCACTGTTTTCTCTGCTCACAGTCCCATTGGCGCACTCTGTGTCCGGTTGGCCGGGCCGCGTTCCTTTCTGGAGCCCTTGTGATCAGGGGCAGAATTCAATTCCGTGCAGCCGTAGAAGCCCCAGAAACTGCTGCTCCAGGGCCTGCAGCACAGGGCGCCTGCAGCAGAGCAGGCCTAGGGGAAAACCAGGGGCTTGTATCGCATCTGCAGAGCCCCCCACCTCTGCCGTGTCGCACAGCACACCGTGGGGTGGTGCTTTACTACTTCTGCTGCATTTTCTGCTTGGTAGAAAGTAAGACCGGTCCCACCCAGTGAAGCACGAGGAGATGGCACCAATGCGTGGATACTGAAGGGCAGAGGTCACAGGGTCACTTCAGGATTCTGCTCCTTTGCAGGGAATTCTAGGCAGAGGACCTAGCAGGTGCCTGAGCTGAGGCAGGAGGAGGTTGGTGGGCGTGAAGCAGAGGGACAGAAATCCTGGGGTCAGAGAGGGAACCTGTGCCTGGTCACAGGGGCACAGGTGTTGACAGGAGGCTGAGCCAATGGAGGAGACCTGAGGTCCTGGGCAAGTCGAACCCTTAGCACTGAAAAAGAAGGAGGGGGCATCATTTTTTTGGGGGGGGTGTTTGTTTTGTTTTTGGGAGACAAAGTCTCATGAACTGGCTGTGATTCTCCTGGCTCAGCCTCCTGAGTGCTGGGATTAGAGCTGTGGACCACCATACCTAGCTGTATTTAATAATCATAGTAGTAATAATAATGATCAGTTATTAAAGTAGACACAGAATACTTCAAATGCTCAGATTTTAATACTGCTTTACATAGTTTCTGTTTGCAAAAACATCCTTATTATGTTATTAATCATAAGTTTCAACTGGTAACAGCTTTATTTATTATCCAGTGGCAAACCCACAGTTGAGTAGAGGGGGTGGTTCTGAGACAGAGTCTAACTGTGCAGTCCAGGCTGGCCTTCAACTCCCTGTGCAGCCAAAGCTGGCCTCAAACTCATGTTTCTCCTGCCTCAGCTTCCAGACTGCTGAAATTACAGGTATGTGTCTCCACATCTAGCTAAAAGGAGCCATCAAACTTTCTTTCTTTTTCCTCATATAAATGTGTAGTTTAATTGTAAAAGAACACAAAAAAGAATAAAAAAAAATGATTTTTTATCATTGTGTGGCTTTCACAGTTCCATCTAACTTGATGTAAATTTCTTACTCATTTTCATGGAAATTGCTATGCAATATAAAAATATCTTCTTCAAAATAAAATGAAAAGATTCCAAGTTGGTTTTACAACACAACATTCTTACACATGGCATGGAAAAACAAAACTTCTGTATGAGCAATATCACAGAAAAACACATTCAGCTCAGATATTACAATAAATCATCAGTGTTACAAAGGTAAAAATTCAAATGAGAACAGTAGCATCATTCAAATAAGATGTGTAAGTTATACCAAACTGTCAAAAAGGAACAAGACTTCAAAAAATTATAAAGAGGACCAGGGATAGAGCCCACAAACAGAAAGCCTTCCTGGTAAATGTGAGGTTCTATGTACCGCCCAAAACAAAACAAAACAAAATCATAAAGAAAAGTCATGTCACCATTGAGCATGGTGGTGCACACCTGTAATCACAGCGTGGAGGAGGCTGAGACAGGAGGGTCACCATGTGTTTGAGGCCAGCCTTGACTACATGGTGAGATCAAGGCCAAACTGTACCAAACAATAAGATGCTCTCTCCTAAGAACCAAAAGATTAATACCACCCCTCTCAAACTAAATGATGTGTCATTTTCAATAACCCAAATGGAAAAGGCACCAAGACAGTATTCACGGTACTTATTCCCTGCATTACTACTTCACTGCTTAGAGAACTGTGTGTAGTAAAAGAAAGGAAGGAAAGAAAGAGAGAAAGAAAGAAAGAAAAACAGAATGGGACTTACTTCATATATGATAGGAGATAAGTAATGACTTGTTTATGAACACCAGTTCCTGGCATGTGCCTTGTTCCTTTATTAGTCCATATCTGATGAATGGGCAGCCTCTTGCTCCTGTCCCAAAGTGTCTGCATACAGACGGGGGTAGGAACTGGGTTCTGTCCTATTAGCCTTTGCCAAATGATCCAGAATTTTCATCTTGGTGGTTTCAGCATGGGCCCTTGGGCTCCACGGGAACTCACAGCAAGTGGAATCACTATTGGCCAGCTGCCGGTACTTCAGATAACCTAACTCTACCAGTTTTTCAATGATGAATTCCCAGGGCTCCTTAAGAGCAAAGTGATCGTTCTCGAGCTAACCTGTCCCTTTTTCTTAGGAATTCCTTGATGTCGTCTTCACTGGCACAGATACCTTTCACAAAGATGCTAGTCAGGATGACTATCAAGAAGTCTATTTTGGAAAGGCACTGACAGTTAGCACTGTGTATCCCTGTATAACTGAGGCCCAAGCAAGGCAAGAGGGCATCAGTGTGGCTCGTGGGGTCCACTTCGCTCATATCAATGCCGAAGGTCAGACACATGGTTTCACAGACTGTCATTGATACTGATGTTTGACTATTAATATAATAAGGGCCCAAAATTTGCAGCATTTTTGTCCTGGTGATTGCCTCTTGCATCTGATACTTCTGGAGCAAGACTGGTAACACTCTAGATATTCTGTGATCTAGGAACACCTAGGACAAGAACTGAATGCTACCACACCCTGGGCATTGCGCATATCCTCCTCTTCTTCTGTCCTGCAACTCTTACTAGATTGGCTCGCTCGCCTGGAGGCCATGGCAATGGTGGAGAGAATGTTCCCAGAGGATTCCTATGACAGCTTGGTGCCCTATCCAAGGCACCTCCCTTGCTGTACCAGAAATTGGAGCGCTGAAGAATGAGGGGCCTGAGGAAGCAGTGGCTTGTACTTCCTGTCCCACAGGCTTCCAAACCTGCACACCTGCCAGGCTCTGCAGCCCTCTTTGGATAAAATGGCCTCCCCCTAACTTGCTGTGCTGTTTCCTCTGCCCAGGAAGATTCTCCAAGGTTCCGTGGTGATAGTGATTCAGATGTCATAGGAATGGGAGGAGGAGGGCCAGGGAGATAGCTCAGCTGCAAAAGCTCCTGCCTGGCAAACACAAGATCTTGAGTTCGATCCCTAAGTATTCTCCTTAATTCCTCACCGATCCCGGCCTCCTCCCTTTGTAGAATAGGATGTGCCTCCTCTGACAGCTGGTGACGATCCTCACAGAAAGGCCCACTTCCCTGAAGTGCACACCTCACACCCGGATCTTCTGTTGATCTGATGCACAGTGGAGGCCGTGAGTGGATCTTCTATATGGGAATGTGCACGGGGTCCCTCAGGTCTGTTTGGATGTTTCTCGATTTCATTGCCTAAAGCTGACTGGAGTCCATGAGGATTTCACCTGAAGCCCATGCCTCAGAACGGGACCTCGGCAGCTCTGACCCAAAGCCGACTCCAAGCTCCATTGGCCCTTGGTGGGAAGCACACCCGGAAATCCAAACTTTCTTCTTGCTGTGATTTATTTCTTGATGTCGGCCCTGTCTCGATTACTTTTTCCTCATTGCTGGGACAAAATACCTGACACCCAAAATTAAGGAGGGAAATATTTAATTATTAAGCTCACAGTTTGCGGAGGTTTCAGTCCATACTCTGGCTGGCTCCAAGGTAGAGTGGCACATGGAAGAGGGCAGCAGTTCATAGCAGCAGAAAACAGCAAAGAGCAAAGAAAAAAATGGAGGAGCAGCAGCAGTGAAAGAGGCAGGCCTCTCTCTTTTCCTTCTATTGCCTTCAGGCCATCTGCCCCAGGGTGGGTGTAGCACTCACACCCATAATCCTAGTCTTGGCTCACGAGTTAATCACAAACTCCAGAAACCCTCCCCAATGACTGCATGAGACTTTTTTTTTTTTTTTGTCTTTTTGAGACAGGGTCTCACTATGCAGTTCAGGCGGGCCTTAAGCTCACTTTGTAGCTCAGGCTGGTCTTGAACTCACAACAATCCTCCTGCCTCAGCCTCCCAAATGCTGGATTACAGGCATGCGCCACCATGCCCAGCTGCATGAGACTTTGGGGGGACCACTACACACAAAGCCACATGAGCTCAAAAGTAGGGTAATCGGAGGTCTGAGCAGATAGCTCAGCAGACTAAAGCCTCTGCTTAGGCAAAGCACACCAGCCAGGATTTGATCCATGGCATGCTGTGCCAGCCCCACTGCCAGGGTGCACTGAGGCCGAAATTGAGAGTGGGAGTGATGGCACACACCTGTAATCGCAGCGCTTGAGAGGCTGAAAACAGGAGAATCACTATGAATGCGATCTCATAGTGAGACCCTGAAGACCCTGTACTAAACATGTAAAAAAAAGAAAAGTGATTGGAGTCTGGGAGCTCATAGTTGGCTTGCTATCATGAGGAGGGCTGTGGTCCCTGTGGGCATGGCTTCCTCCCTTTTTCTTTTCTTTTTTTTTTTTTTTGTCTTTTTTGAGACAGGGTCTCACTGTGCAGTTCAGGCTGGCCTTAAGCTCACTTTGTAGCTCAGGCTGGTCTCGAACTCACAACAATCCTCCTGCCTCAGCCTCCCTAGTGCTGGGATTACAGGCATGCGCCACCATGCCCGGCTTTCCTCCCTTTTTCTTCCCTGCTAAGTCACAGGCAGCTCTCCTCTGCCATGCACCTTTCTCTGCCTTGGAGCCAGCAGACCATGGACAGAGGTCTGAGTCAAAACAAACTTCTCTTTTCAGTTGTGGGCATCTGGCATTGTGTCCCAGTAACAAGAAAAGTGACTGTGATAAATTTTTGGACCTGGAGAAGGGGATTGTTGTTGTGACTCACTGACCCATGGTGTAGAAACCTTTAAAACTGGTTTTTGGGAGGAGTTTGAAAAGGCATGGGAATGCCTGCTGAAGAAAAAATCCCTAGGATGAGGTAAGTTAGGCTTGCTGGAAAGTCTAGCGAGATCTCAGAGGACCAGAGTGCTCAGAGGTTTCAGGTGGGAATGTGAACTCTTCATTGGCAGCTGGACTCCAGGTCACATGTTATACTAGAAACCTATGGCAAAACCCCATCTACATTTTGCTCACGTCCTGGGACTTTGCAGGACTTAGAGATTAAACCTTTGGGGCATTATTGTGGGCTACCCTAGCTCAATCCACACTTGTTTCAAAAATTGAAGTTACCAACTTTAGCATAATGGTAGCCAAGTGTACATCTCAGTAGCTGCACCTGAGGGACACAGGAAGCCATCTTTGTGTTCACTCACCCACCTGGGACGATGAACAGCAAGGTGTGTCCGCCTGGGCAACAGTGTCAAATGAAGATTCTCGCCCACATAATGGTCTGTGTGGCATTTTGTGTGTGTGCCCCAGCTGCCACCTGCATAGGTTGTCTGTTTTGCATCTCACTTGCCATAAAGAAACCCAGTCGTGCGGAGCCTGGGGAAAACAGGAACTCGTCTCAGTAGACGAGGGCCAAGGTGCATACAGAAGCTCCAGAGCAGCAGCAACAAGGGAATTTTCACCAATGAATTGTTGAATTTCTTACATTTAGGATTTAAAAAAAACAAAACAAAACAAAAAACTTTATTTTGATTTTTCTTTTTTTTTTTTTTCTTGTCTTTTTGAGACAGGGTCTCACTATGCAGTTCAGGCTGGCCTTCAACTCACTTTGTAGCTCAGGCTGGTCTCAAACTCACAACAATCCTCCTGCCTCAGCCTCCCGAGTGCTGGGATTACAGGCATGCGCCACCATGCCTGGCTTATTTTGATTTTTCTTGTAGAAGTAGCCCTATCTTGGGTGCGGGCGGCACCAATCAATAGGCTTGTAGCCTGGATGGAATGAAAAGGGAGAAACAAGGCAGGCTTGGGGCTGCTGCTTGGTGTGGGCCTGCCCCCTCCTGCCTGCGCTGCCCCGGACTGCTCTCCTCTGCGATGCCATACTACCCTACTGTGGAGCCAGCTGTCCATGGGCTGAAGCCTCTGTACAGTGTGAGCTAAAATAAACCTTTCCTCTTTAGTTCTGGGTGTCAGATATTCTGTCTCAGCAGTGACAGAATGACTAAGTCACTAGGCTTAGTCACTAGTCAAATTTTAAAAATTTAAAGCCAAACCACAATGAGATACGATCTTGTACCCATTAGCTTATCTTCTTAAAAGAAAAAAACAAAAAACAATATATGGTGCCAGCCTGATAGCTCAGCAGACTAAAGCGCCCACTTCAGCACAGCACAGATGCTGGGGTTTGATCCCCAATGTGCCATGCTGGCCCCACCCAATTGAGACTGGGCGTGGTGGTGCTCGCCTGTAATCCCAGTGCTTGGGAGGCTGAAAACAGGAGGATCACTGTGAGTCTGATCTATGTAGTGAGACCCTGTACACCCTGTATACCCTGTCCCAAATTCATTAAAAAAAAAAAATACTAGATGTTGTCAGGCATGTGAAGAAACTGGAGAGCTTTGTGCTCTATAGCACTAAAATTATTCAGCTGCCACAGAAAAATAATATGGCTATTCTCTTGAAACAGAGAAATAAATTTTCTGTATAATGCAGCCATTCTACTTCTGCTTATATACCCAAAAGAACTGAAAGCAGGGTCTTCTACCCATGGCCATAGCAGCACTATTCACAATAGCCAATGGTGGAGCCATAATAGTGTAGAACTGCTGCTTAGAAAGTTTCCCTAAGGGGTTGAGGGGGTGGTAGCTCAGTGGTCTAAGTGCCTGCCTGGCAAGTGTAAGGTCCTGGATTTGATCCCTGTTATCACATGCCATGCCCTGCCAGTCTCCCAAACCAGGCGCATTGATGAACGTGTATAATCCTACTGCTGGGGAGGCTGAGATGGAGGACCACTCGGAGTCAGAGCTGCCTAGCAAGACTCTGTACCAAATAAAAAATAAATACAAAAATAGTTTCCTTAACTGTTCAGGCTCCTGCCCCGGCACACTGAGCTGGCAGAGACTAGGAATGGTGGTACATGCCTATAATGGGAGGCTGAAAACAGGAGGATCATTATGAGTCCAAGTTGCATAGTAAAACCCTGTACCAAATACATAAAAAGAAAAAAAGAAAGTTCCTTTATAAATTTGTATTATCATATTCAGTTTTGCCAAGCAGAAATTTGCTTTTTTCAATTTTTTTTTGGTGCAGGGTCTCACTATACACGCAGCCCACATTCATAGTGATCTTCCTGCTTTTTGCCTCCCACGTGCTGGGATTACAGGCGCGCGCCACCATGCCTGGATTGCATCGCCGGCTCAGTGCACCCGAAGGCAGGCCGGCGCGGCTTGGGGAACCAAGGATCGAACACTGGTCCCTGCACTTACCTAAGCAAGCGCTTAGTCCGCTGAGCTATACCGCTGGCCCTGCCAAGCAGAAATTTGAAGAATTTCACAGAAAAACCTAGACAAACATAATTTGTCTACTGTTAAAAGTTGAGCAGGGTGTGGTGGTGCATACTTGTAATCCCAGCACTTGAGAGGCTGAGGCAGGAGGATCACCAAGAGTTTGAACCCAAGCTGGCTTACATAACAAATTTAAGGCCAGCTTGAACTAGTGACACCCTATCTCAAAAAACAAAACAAAAACAGGAAAAAGTTGGAATCAAACTAT
>PVKA01034325.1:9431-23669 GCA_004027165.1 Ctenomys sociabilis
TCCAGGAGATCGAGTGTTTCTGTTTTAACGTTTAGATCTTTAAACCATTTTGACTTTAACTTAGTGCATGGTGATAGAGCTGGGTCAAGTTTTAGTTTTCGGCATGTAGAAAGCCATGTTTTCCAGCACCATTTGTTAAAGAGGCTATCTTTCTCCCAGTGAGCTTGTGTAGCCCCTTTGTCGAAGATAAGATGGCTGAATGTTTCCGTAGATGCCTCTACGTCTTCTAATCTATTCAACCGATCCTCAGGTCTATTTTGTTGCCAATACCATGTTGATTTTATCACAGTGTCTTTGTAGTATAATTTCAAGTCAGGAATTGTGATGCCTCCTGCCTTGTCTTGATTGGCCAAGATTGCCTTTGCTATTCTAGGTCGTTTGTGGTTCCAAATAAATTTTAGAATTGATTTCTCTATATCTGGTAGGTATGTTGGTGGCAGTTTGATAGGGATTGCATTAAATCTGTACAGCAATTTTGGGAGTATGGCTATCTTCACGATGTTGGTACTTCCTATCCAGGAGCATGGAATATCTTTCCATTTTCTGGAATCCTCTGTAATCTCTTTTCTTAGGGTGTTGTAATTTTCCGTTAAAAGATCTTTGACTTCCTTGGTTAAGTGAATCCCAAGGTATTTCATTTTCCATGGTGCTATTGTAAAAGGTATTGTTTCTATTGTTTCCCTTTCAGTGTGCTTGTTATCTGTGTAGAGGAATGCTATTGATTTTTGAGTAATGATTTTGTATCCTGCTATGCTACTGAATTTCTGTATCATTTCTAGTAGTTTTTTGGTGGAATTTTGGGGTCTTCCAAGTAAAGTATCATGTCGTCTGCAAATAGTGATAATTTAACTTCTTCTTTACCTATTCTTCTTCCCTTAATTTCTCCCTCTTTTCTAATGGATGTTGCCAAGGATTCCAAGACTATGTTGAATAGGAGTGGCAATAGAGGACATCCTTGTCTTGTACCTGATTTAAGAGTAAAAGATTTCAGTTTTTCCCCATTAAGGATTATATGAGCTTTTGGGTTGTCATAGATGGCTTTTATCAAGCCTATGGCTTCAGGAGTTCCTTCTATATTCTCTTCCAGGAGATTGAATTTTTCTGTTTTAATATTTGGAATTTTAATCTGTTTTTACTTTAGCTTAGTGTATGGTAATAGACTTGGGTGAAGTTTTAGTTTTTGACATGCAGTGTGTTAGTTTTTCCTGAACCATTTTTAAAGAGGCTATCCTTCTTCCAGTGAGCATGTTTGGCCCCTTTGTCAAAGATAAGGTGGCTGACCATTTTTGTAGCATCTTTTCCAGCGTCTAATCTATTCACTGGTCCTCAGGTCTATTTCTAGACCAGTAGCATGCTGATTTTATAACAGTAGCTATGTAGTATAATTTCAAGTCAGGAAGTGCAATGCCTCCTGCCTTACCTTTGTTGCCCAGGATTGTCTTTGCTATTCTACATCTTCTATGGTTCCAAACAAATTGTACGAATGAATTCTCCAGGTCTCAGAGGTATGTTGGTGGTAGTTTAATAGGGATTTCATTGCATCTGTGCAAAAATTTTAGGAGTATGGCCATCTTCACAATGTGGGTTTTTCCTATCCAGAGGCAGGGAATATCTTTCCTTTTTCTTAAATCCTGTATGATCTCTTTTTCAAGAGTACTTTAATTTTCATTGAAAAGATCATTGACTTCTTTAGTTAGATGAATTCCAAAGTATTTCATTTTCTGTGGTCCAAACTGTAAAAGTTATTGTTTTTCTAATCTCTCGCAGTGTGTTTGTTATCTGTGTAGAGGAATATTATTGACTTTTGTGTATTGACTTTGTATCCTGCTATGCTACTGAATTTGTGTATCAATTCTAGTGGCTTCTTGGTATAGTTTTTGAGTAAAGTATCATGTCATCTGCAAATAATGATAATTTAACTTCTTTTTTACCTATTTTTTTTCCTTTTATTTCTCCCTCTTTTCTGATGGCTCTAGTTATGATTCCAGAACTATATTGAATAGGACAGATGATAGAGGACATCCTTGTCTTGTACCAGATCTGAGATTAAAAGATGTCAGTTTTTCCTCATTTAGAATTATGTTAGTTGTTGATTGTCATAGATGTTTTCTTATCAGATTGAAATACAGGCCATCTATTCCAATTTTCTGTAGGACTTTGAACATAAATGAAGATTGAACTTTATCAATAGCCTTTTCTGCATCAATTGAGATGATCATGTGGTTTTTATATTTGGCTCTATTTGATGCAGTGTATTACATTTATGAACTTGTGCACATTGAAACATCCTTGCATCTCTGGAATGAATCCTAAATTGTCATGTTGCATGATCTTCTTGATGATTTTCTGTATTCTCTTTGCTAGGATTTTATTGAGGATTTTTGCATCTATGTTCATGGTGGACATTGACCTGTAGTTCTCTTTTTAAGGCGTGCCTTTCTCTGGTTTTGTTATCAGCATAATACTAGTCTCCAGGAACGATTTTGGCAGGATTTCTTCCTTTTAAATTTTATTGAAGAGTTACAGGAGTATAGAGATTATATCTCCTGTAAATTTCTTGTAGAATTCAGCTGTGAATGCATCAGAACCTGGAGCTTTCTTTGTTGATAGTTTTTTTTTTTATTACATTTGTATTTCATTTTTATTACATTTCATAATTTGTATTTTATTAGTTATTGAGAGTTCTTATATCTTCTTGATTACGTTTTTATAATTTGGACCTTTCTAGGAATCTGTCCATTTATTCTGTGTCTTCTATTGTGTAAGCGTAAAAGTTCTCAAAGTAGCTATTGACAATCTTCTGAATTTCCACTGTATCTGTGGTAGTTACACCTTTTCATTCTTTACTGCTTATATTTGAATTATTTCTTTCCTTTTTTTGATGGCGTTAGATAATGGCTTATCAATTTCATTTATCCTCTCAAAGAACCAGTTTTTTATTCATTGGTTCTTTTAACTGTTTTCTTTGTCTCAACTGAATTAATTTGTGGTCTATCCTTTAGAATTTTTTCCTGTCTTTGGGCTCTGACTTTGTGTTTGCTCTTCCTTTTCTAGATGTTGGAGGTGCAACATTAGGGTCTTCATTTCTTCCCATTCTGTTTTCCTAATGTGTGAGTTCACAGCTATAAATTTCCCTCTGAGAACTTCTTTCATTGCATCCCACAAATTCTAATAAGTTGTGTTTGAATTTTCATTGAATTGTAGCTATTGTTAAATTTCTTCTTTAATTTCTGTGACCCATTGGTTGCTGAGTAGAGTGTTGTTTAATTTCAATGTATTTATGGGGATTTTCTGTTTTGTTACCTCTTCTTTCTCCAATTTTATTTCACTGTGGTCAAATAGTATGCTTGGGATACTTCCTGTTTTCTTGCATATACTTAAGTATGACCTATGGACTTTTATGTGTTCTATTTTAGAAAATGACTTATGCGCAGCTGAAAAAAATGTATATTTAGCTGTCATTTGTTTGAACACTCTGTATATGTCCACTAAGTCCATTTGTTCCAAGCTCTGGTTCAGTTTTGCTACTTCTTTGCTAATTTTTAATCCTCTTGACCTATCTTTTTGGGATGAGGGGTGTTAAGATCTCACGTTAAGACTGTGGCATTGAATAGTAGATTTTTCATGTTCATTAAGATTTGTCTTATATAGTTGGGTGCTCCTGTGTTTGATGTGTATGCATTTATGAGTGTTATCTCTTCCTCTTCAATTTTTCCCCTAACAGGTATATAGTGACCTTTCTTTGTCGTTTCATCATTCTTCATTTGAAATTAAGACTGTCTGAGAACAGGATTAGTACCCCTGCTTTTTCTGTGGTGCTGGGTCATGCAGTATTTTTTCCATCCTTTAATTTGCAGCCTATGAATTTCTTTATGAGTTATATGTGTTCCTTAAATACAGCATATTGTTAGATTTTGCTTCCTAATCCATTGTGCCAGTCTATTTCTTTTAATTTGCTAATTGAGTCCACATTTACATTGATGGGTATAACTGAGACGTATCGATTTATAATTGACATGTTATTTGCCTGCTGTTGTTTACTCCTTTTTCTCCTGTGTTAATTGTTTGCCCTAGTTAGTGAGTTCCTTCTGTTCTAGTCCATAGAGTTCTTATCATTTCTTTCCCTATCTAGAACATCTTTCAGTAGTCTGTGTAGTGTTGCCTTTGGCATCATGAACAATTCTTTAGTTGTTCTTTGCCATAGAAGTGTTTCATTTCTCCATCAATCTTGAAAGAGAGTTTGACATGGTAGAGTAGCCTGGGCTGGAATTTGTCTACATAGAAGACTTGAAGAACAATGCTCCATGCTCTCCTTGCTGTCATGGTTTGGGTAGAGAAGTCAGCCTTTATTATATGTTTTCCTTTAAATATGTTCTGCTTCTTTTCTCTAATGGCTTTCAGTGCATTGTTTTTGTGTTGGATTTCTGGTATGTTGTCTATTATATGTCTCATATTTTAAATTGGGTGGAAGTTATTTGGCGATTGGTATGCTTTGGTTAACTGAATGTTAGATTGTTTCCTCATATTTGGGATGTTTTCTTTTTTTTAGTCTTATTTATTTATTGAAGAACAAATAGCAATGAGACAGTTTCAAATCAAATTAACAGGACAGATTCAACAATTAATACATTGCAAACTGTTTTCATAATGGTTTGGTATCATGCTAGGTG
Source organism: Ctenomys sociabilis (assembly GCA_004027165.1). Lineage (NCBI taxonomy): Eukaryota > Metazoa > Chordata > Mammalia > Rodentia > Ctenomyidae > Ctenomys > Ctenomys sociabilis. Next base: position 14,102 of record PVKA01034325.1, read on the forward strand.
CATACCTGATATTATACTTACAGACTTAATTCACTGGTTAGATGACTCTAACTCTTACTCTGTAGATCCTCTGTCTGTGTCAGCCATGTGGATGAATCATGCTCAGTGCTTGACCAGTTTGCTCTCTGTGAGAGCCTGAGAGAAAGTTTTCTCTCCATGTCACTCTCCCCAGGCACACTATGGATAATCAGTCTCTTTCCTCTGTGGCTCCATAATCTCCTTTATCAGAAAATAGGGGGCACAACTGAGTTTCATGATGTTACAGTACAGGTTCTATTATGTCCTGAGTCTTCACTGACCTTGAAAGGCTAGGGCCAAAATATTGGCTGACCTTATGGTCCTTCTATTTCTGCAATTTTTGATCTGGGAACCTAGGTTGTTAACCATCCAGAAGAAAATCTTATTATTACCCTGCAGCATATACCACTCAGTTTACCCAAACTATCTGACTAAATTGTTTTTAGTTGTCGTTGCATATTTCTTTTGTATTTCTTCTTTTGACTTTTTATACTAGGGAGGTTATACTATATTTGCACATGTATGTCTGCTTTATTTCACTTATTAATATATGTTCAACTGGCATCCACTTCAATATATATGCTTCAAGTGTAGCATTATTTATAGATGAGTAATACTCCACTATGTAGAAATACCACATCTTTTTCAACCATTCCTCATATGATGGACATCTTGGTTCTTTCCAATATTTTGCTATCACAAATTGTGCTGCTATAAACATAGGTACACATAAATCACCATGAAATGATGTTTTCAGTTCCGCTGGGAACATTCCCAGTAGGGGGATAGCTTGCTTCAATGGGATTTGCAGTTATAATCTTTCGAGGAGTCTCCACACTGATGTCCACAATGGTTGCACCAGTCTACATTCCCACCAGAAGTAGAGAAGTGTTCCATTTTCCCCACATCCGTTCCAACATTTGATGTTGGTTGATTTCATTATGATAGCCATTCTTTCTGGAGTGAGATGTTCCCTCAGAGTTGTTCTAATTTGCATTTCACAGATGCCTAGCGATATGGAGCATTTTTTCATATATTTATTAGTTTCTTTAATTGCGTCCTCTGAGAAGTGCATATTCAACTCAGATTGTCCATTTCTGGATTGGGTCTTTAAATTTGATTGCCCTAATACATCTCAGTTTTTTATAAATTCTACAGAGCAGACCATTGTCTAAGTGATTATTAGTTAAGATTTTTTCGAAATTTTTGGGTTGTCTTTTCACTTTGTTGACAATTTCTTTTGATGTGCAGAAACTCCTCAAGAAGAGTTGATCCCAGTTGTTCTTTCAAGTGTTTCCCATGCGAAAACATGTTAGTTCACGAACTCTTTGCCTACCTCTATGTCTTCAAGAGTTCCTCCTACTTTCTCTTCCAGGAGATTGAGTGTTTCTGTTTTAATGGTTAATCTTTAAACCATTTTGACTTTATCTTAGGGAATGGTGATAGAGCTGGGTCAAGTTTTAGTTTTTGGCATATAGAAAGTCAGGTTTTCCAGCACCATTTGTTAAAGAGGCTATCTTTCTTCCAGTAAACTTGTTTGGCCCCTTTGTGGAAGATCAGGTGACTGAGTGTGCTTGTGGATGCCTCTCCATCTTCTAATCTATTCCACTGATCCTCAAGTCTATTTCGTTGCCAATACAATCTTGATTTTATCACAATTGCTTTGTAGTATAATTTCAAGTCAGGAATTGTGATGCCTCCTGCCTTGTCTTTGTTGGCCAGGATTGTCTTTGCTATTCTAGGTCATTTATGGTTCTAAATAAATTTTAGGAACAATTTCTCCTGGTCTGGGAGGTATGTTGGTGGCAATTTGATAGGGACTGCATTAAATCTGTACAAAAATTTTCGGAGTATGGCCATCTTCACAATGTTTGTTCTTCCGATCCAGGAGCATGGAGTATATTTCCATGCTCTGAAATCCTGTATAATCTATTTTCTTAGGGTGTTGTAATTTTCCATGAAACGATCTTTGACATTCTTGCTTAAGTGAATTCCAAGGTATTTCATTTTCCGCGGTGCTATTTTAAAAGGTATTGCTTCTATAGTTTCCCTCTCAGTGTGTTTGTTATCTGTGTAGAGGAATGTTACTGACTTTTGAGTATTGACTTTGTATCCTGTTATGGTACAGAATTTCCATATCAATTCTAGTAGCTTCTTGGTGGAATTCTTTGGATCTTCCAAGTAAAGTATCATGTCATGTGCAAATAGTGATAAATTAACTTCTTTACATATTCTTCTCCCTCTTCTCTAATGGCTGTAGTTAATGATTCCAAAACTATGTTGAATAGGAGGGGTGATAGAGCATATCCTTGTCTTGTGCCTGATTTAAGAGTAAAAGATTTCAGTTTTTCCCCGATTAGAATTATATTAGCTGTTGGGTTGTCATAGATGGCTTTGAGATCATCTATTCCAATTTTCTGTACGGTTTTGAACATGAATGAGTGTTGGGCTTTGGTAAAATCCTTTTCTGCATCAATTGAGATGATGATGTGTTTTTTATATTTCAGTCTATTAATGTAGTGTATTACATTTATGGATTTCCAAATATTGAAGCACCCTTGCATGCTTAGCATGAATCCTACCTGGTCATGGTGTATGATCTTCTTGGTGATTTGCTGTATTCTCTTTGCTAGGATCTTACTGAGGATTTTTGCATCTATGTTCATGAGGGAGATTGGCCTGTAGTTCTCTTTTTTTGGTTGTGTCTTTCACTGGTTTTGGAATCAGTATAATACCTGTCTCCAGGAATGATTTTGGGAGAACTGCTTCCTTTTCAATTTCATTAAAGAGTTTGAAGAGTGTAGAGATTATATCTTCAATAAATTTCTTGTAGAATTCAGCTGTGAATCATCAGGACCTGGACTTTTCTTTGTCAGTATGTTTTTTTATTACGTTTCTTATTTTGTTGGCTTTTATTGGCTTATTGAGAGTTGTTATATCTTCTTGGTTCAGTGTTGGTAATTTGTACCTTTCTAGGAATCTGTCCATTTCTTCTGAGTCTTCTGTTGTGTGAGCATAAAGATTCCCAAAGTTACTATTGATAATCTTCTGAATTTCCTCTGGGTCTGTGGTGATTTCACCCTTTTCATTCCTTATTGCTTGTATTTGAATTTTTTCTTTCCTCTTTTTGATGAGATTGGCTAGAGGCTTATCAACTATATTTAGTCTTTCAAGGAACCAACTTTTTGATTTGTGGATTCTTTGAACTGTTTTTTTCATCTCAATTGAATTAGTTTTTGCTCCAATCCTTATGATTTCTTCCCTACTTTGTTCTCTGGGTTTCATTTGCTCTTCTTTTTCTAGATGTCAGAGGTGCAACAGTAGGGTGTTTATTTGTTCCCATTCTGTTTTCCTAATGTGTCAGTTCATAAGTATGATTTTCCGTCTAAGAACTCTTTTCATTCATCCCATAAATTCCTTTAAGTTCTGCTTGAAGTTTCATTGAATTGTAGATATTGTTGAATTTCTTGCTTAATTTCTTCTGTGACCCATTGATTGCTGAATAGGGTGTTCTTTAATTTCCATGAATCTAGCAGGTTTTTCTGGTTTCTTTTGTCGTTTATTTCCAGTTTAATTGCATTGTGGTCAGATAGTATGCATGGGATAATTTCTATTTTCTTGTATATATTAAGCATGACCTCTGAACTAGTATTGGTCTATTTTGGAAAATGACCAATGTGCAGCTGAAAAAAATGTGTATTCAGCTGTGGTTGGGTGGAATACTCTGTATATGTCCACCAGGTCCATTTGTTCCAAGCTCTGGTTCAGTTCTGCTACTTCCTTGCTAATTTTTTGTCTAGTTTATCTATCTTTTTGAGATATGTGGGTGTTAAGGTCTCCTGTTAAGATTATGGTCTTAGATTTTATGTTTTTCATGTCCATTAATATTTGTCTTACACAGTTGGGTGCTCCTGTGTTTGGTGCATAGATATTCATGAGTCCGTTTACATTGATGGTTATAATTGAAATGTGTTGACTTACGTTTGTCATGATATTTACCTGGTATTGTTTACTCCTTTGTATCCTGTGCTTAATTATCTGTCCTATTTAGTGGGTTCCTTCCATTCTCATTCATGGAGTTCTGGTCATTGTATTGTGGTCTCTTTCTAGAACATCTTTCAGCAACCTGTGTAGGGATACCTTTGTCATCATGAAATTCTTTGGTTGTTCTTTTTCTTGGAAGTATTTCACTTCTCCATCAAACTTGAAAGAGTTTTGCAGGGCATATAATAGGCTGGGCTGGAATGTTTTTCATGCAGGACTTAAAGAACTCTGCTCCATGCTCTCCTTGCCTTCATGGTTTGTGTAGAGAAGTCAGCTGTAATTCTGATGGGTTTTCCTTTGAATGTGAACTGCTTCTTCTCTCTAGCAGCTTTCAGTATATTATTCTTGTATTGGATTTCTGGGATCTTGACTATTACATATCTTGGTGTGTTTTTACTTGGGTTTAAGTTATCTGATGTTCTTTATGCTTCAGTTACCTGAATATTGGACTTTTTCCCTCATATTTGGGAAGTTTTCTGAGATTTCTTCTGCCCATATTCTTTTCATATGGTTTATATTGACTCCTTCATTCTCCTCTATGCCAATTAATCTCACATTGTTCATCTTGGCATATCTTGCAGGTGATGGATTATTTTTTCCTGCATTCTCATTGTTTTTAAGACATCCTTTCTCACCTGTCCACTAGCTGCACCAGGGTCCTCATGATCTGAAACTCTGTCTTCACGTTCACTCAGATGGTTTTGTAGACTCATGATTGATATATTTATTTCTTCTATATCTCTTTGACTCTGCTTCATGTGTTCTATTTCTTTTCTGTATTGCTCATTCCAGGAATCTGTCATATTTCTGATCTCCTCTAGTTTTTTAGAGGTAGGCATTAATTCTTTTACTGCAAAGTTTCTTCCCGAGTGAGTTCCCTCTGTATATTTCTGGAATCGATTCTCTACCTCAGATGCTATGATTTCAAAGAATTCTTCTTTTTTTTATTTCAGAACTTATTTCGGCTTTGAGTTCTTCATTGTCTTTCATTGTCTTTCTGCTGTAGTTTCTTTGATTCTGTCACTGTTAATTCATATGTTTCTGATAGAATAGTGTTCTCTGCATTTGTTCTGATTGGCCATCGGGTTTCCTCCATGTGTTTCTGAATTTGATTCATTACTTCAGATGCTATGTATTCAAATATTTCTTTTTTATTTCAGGTGTTAATTCTGATCTGAGTTCCTCTATATCCTTCTGCTATTGTTCCTTTGCTTCCACTTCTATTAAATCATTCATTTCAGCTGTGCTAGTGTCCTCTGTACTTATTGGTGGACTCAAAGCCTGAGATTGCATTTTTCTCCTTGTCATTGTCATTTTGTATAACACTGACCTCTGACCTTTGGTGTACAGCTTTGGTGCAGTTATAACCTTAGCATGTAATGAGATTTGGGTGCCTGTCTACTATGTTTGAGATTATCCAGTTATGCCAGGCCTGGATGTAGCTGTTGTGTTCAATTCCTTTTTCTGCACCTCTTCTGGTACAACTGTGAGCCTGTGGTTCCTCTCTGTTGGATCCCTGGTCAGGGAGCATTGTGGAGCACAGAAGCTCTCCCTCACTCTCACCAGGCCAGGCAAAGGTGGATAGAGTGCAGGGAGAATCACCAAAAGTTCTCACTCCCTTGGCAGGTTTGGGTGCAGGTTCTCCAGGGAGTTGTCAGGCAGGCCTGTCTCGGGTGTCTCAGGCAGGTTTCTAGCTATGATGTCTTGGGTCCTAGGCTCTGGATGGTGCAGAGCATGCAGGGAGAAGCCAAAGGCTCTCCCTCAGACTCACTAAACACTGACAGAACTTGGATGCTGAAGGATTCAGGAAAATTCCCACTCGATCGGCGGGCTTGGAGGTAGGGGCTCTGGGTAGTGCAGCACTCAGGGGAAGAAGCCAAAGGCTCTCCCTCAGACTCACCACACACTCACAGAACCAGGATGTTGAGAGTCTGAGAAATTCCCACTCGCTCAGTGGTGGGATATTTTCTGCTATTACTTCTGCCCATATTCTCTTTATATCATTCGTATTGACTCCTTCTTTCTCATTGATGACTATTACTCTCATGTTGTTCATCTTTGCATCATCTTGCAGGTGATAAATTATTTTTTTCCTGTATCCTAGTTGTTTTTAAGAAATTTTTACTTACCTTTTCACTAGCTCCACCAGCGTCTTCAAGATCTGATACTGTGTCTTCACTTTCACTCAAACAGTTTTGCAGGCTTGTGATTGAACTTTTAAGTTCCTCTATATCTCTTTGACTCTGCTTCATGAGATCTATTTCTTTCTTGTTTTGCTCATTCAAAGAATCGATAGCATTTCTAATGTCCCTTATTTTTATCAGTGTCTTATTGAGAAGCAGTTATTCATTCTTTCACTTCAGAGATTTTTTCTGATCTGATTTCTATATGTTTCTTCATTTGATTCTTTACTTCAGATGCTATTAATTCAGGTATTTCTTTTTTGTTTCAGAGATTAATTCTGATCTGAGTATCTCTATACCTTTTGCTGTTGTTTCTTCACTTCAGATACTATTACTTCAGACATTTCAGTTTTGCTAGTGTCCTCTGCACTTGTTGTGGGTGGGCTTGGAGTCTGAGATTGAATTTCACTCCTTCTCTGTCATTTTCTATAGCACTGTCCTCTGACCTTTGGTGTAGAGCATTGGTGAGGTTGTAACCTTAGTACCTACTGAAATTTGGTTGCAGATCTACGAACTTTGAGTTCATCCAGTTGTGCCTGGCTTGGGTCTGATTATTGTGCTCAACTCCTTCCTGCTGCAGCCCTTGGAGGTGAACTTGTTGTGAACCTCTGTCAAGACGTTTTGCTCCTGGATTATCTGGGTGAGACTAGGGTTTTGGCCCCTAGTCTCTCTGCAGGGACTTCAGCTGCAAAATTTCACCCTAGGCCTGTATGTCAGGCCTGGGCTGGGTCTGGAAGGTTCTGGGGTCACAGGAAAGCTCAGATGCTCTCTGGCACACTCATTGGTTTTGGGCTTGGGCGGGTCTACAGGAGTCCTGAGAGCGAGGTGGAAGTTCTTATTCACAAGGCATGTTTGGGCTGGCTCTGGAGGGGAGGAGGGGTCCCAAGAGAGCGGCAAAAGGTCTTGCTCGTGCATAGTTCCTGGGTTTCACCAGGAGAGTTACAGCAGGTGCAGGGGAGTGAAGAAACTCTTCCATACACTTGCATGGCCTGGGCTTGGATGGGTCTGGAGGGGCCACTCTCATCCTTTCTCATTGACTCCAGTCAAACTTATGTTGTTCTCCCTTGCTTCATTTATGAGTAGTTGGATTGATTTTTCATGGTCTTATGCTATGTTTAAAATATATTTTATTTTATGGTTTCTAGCCACAATGCTGTCTTCTAGATCACACAGTTTATCCCTTTTTTCATTCAATATACTATGGGTACTTTCTTTTTTAAAGTGTCTTCTTTATTTCTTAAACACAATAAACATAGTAAAAAAATAAAATAAAAACAATAGACATCATACAGGATTTCACTCAGTAAAATGATAAGATTTCAAGATTTGTTACCCTGCATGTCTTTTTCTTCTTAGTTGTTCAGATTACCAGATATAAGCATGCAAAATTCATCAAAAATTATTAAAAAATTAAAAAGTAAAAAAAAATAAGAATTAACTTCTCCTTTTAATAGATTAGCAGAAATCAACTTTACAGTTATCCAAGCTAATCTCTGTATACACACATCTATTTTTTTCTTCTTTCTTTTCTCTTTTCCCTCACCTGAAGACATGCCTTACACTCAACATCCATCACTGTAGCCACTCTAAGCCCAGTGAACTACTGTACATACTTTCAATGGAGATTTCAAAGTCTTGGATATCTGTCTGGGTCTGTTTCATGGATTTCATTTCCTTGCCATGTTAGAGATTCGTGCTTTTTATAATTTTCCTAAGTTCTTCTGTTTTGTATCTATGTCTGCTCTAATATTTTTCATTTTGATCATCTCTATTTTACCAGAGATATTATTTTTTCTGTAGCCACAATCATTTATTTTTCTGAGTCTATCATTTCAGGCAGTTCCAGTGGGTGGCTTCTAGTTTCCTTTATCTCATTGTGCTCTGTACTTAGGCTAAGCAGCCTGGAGGTATGATGTTTCATTTTGCTTCTGCATCTTGTCATTTTATACTTTTCATTTTATTTTTTTTATTGCATCCTGTAGATTTCTTTCTTTTTTGTTTGTTTTTGGCAAAATGGGATTGCACTCAGGCCCTTGTGCTTGCCAGGGAAGCACTTATTCCACTGAGCCATCACCCCAGCCCCTAGATATCTTATGAAACACTGTTTTACACTAGTATTGAGGCTTCCCTAGGAAATCACTATTCCTCAGGGAAGTCTTCCATCTATAAATGGTTCTTGGTCTTTATGATATTCCAAGAACTGATTTATGAAGAATGAGAAGTTGCTACACACTTGGTTCAGCACCCATTGCATTGTAAGTAGACTGTAGTGATAGCTATGGTCCCAGAGAATTACATTATTGGGGTCATACAAGGGAGGAAAAATGGTTATAGCAGATATGACATTTGGCTAAGGTAGTACAGTTCACAATAACAATATCATCAAGCACAGTCTAGATAGTGACAAACTGTGGTAGCTATTAAATGGATACCTTTAACCATAGGAGAAACTTCTACAATTATATGAATAGTTCAATATATAGCAGGAACTTGCATGCAATTATTTTCTCCTTGGTAGCGTGATTTTATAAGTGGGGGGATTTAAGAGGGATATAAAATAAGATAGAAAAGAATAAAGACAAATACAATAGAAGGAAAGCTGGAGAGCAAGGGATGACTGCCTAACTTTTGGGAAACTGGATAATACAGGAGAAAAACAATGAAAAAGAAAAAAAAAAAAAAGAATACTGAAGTGAACCAAGAAGAGAAATGTCAGTGTTCACTCAATTGAAAATATAGAACAATCAAGAGAGATAGTTGAGGAAAGAGAGAAAGAAGGCAGATTTTTAAAAAAGTAAGAAACCAAAGTAGTGAAAAAATAGAAATAGAAAGGCAGAAAAAAATCAAGAAAAGAAAAAAAGAAAGCCAATACAACAAAGCAAAAGGAAAATAATATTTTTTTCTAATCAAATACTTTATTGTCATCTTTTTTTAAATTTTATTTATTTATTTATTTTTATTTTTTTTAATTTTATTGAACTAAAAATATCAATCAGACAGTTTCAAGACACCTTAACAATACAGATTCGATAAATTAATACATTGCAAACTGTTTTCATACTGTTTTGGTATTGTACAAGGTGCATACATGATATTATATTTACACATATTATTTTAGCAGATATCTCTTATCAGTAAATTAAGAGTGTAGCTGCTTACTTATCTTATTTTTTATACCTGAATTATATCAAAAATTCAATAATTATTTTCCTAGTGGATGACCATAGTACTAGAAGCCGACATAATATCCTGTCCAACCACCATTAGTGCAGATCTTGCCTCTCATAGAATTATGTAGAAGCACAGCATTATCTATCCCAACT